>VHKM01001221.1:0-126786 GCA_007210695.1 Neogobius melanostomus | reverse complement strand
AGTAGGATGTAAACCAATTTAGATGGACACACTCAAGAGAGGCCGATGTGTTTAAACAAGTTAAAGAATAGTGTTGGTCGACTGTATCAAAGCACGCGCTCAGATCCAGTAGAACCAACACTTGACCGTTCTGTGAGTATCATTCATCTAAGATCATTTAAAATCTTAGGGCCGTCTCGGTGCTGTGGTTTACCTAAAGCCAGACTGGAATTTCTCAAGGACGTTATCTGCAGTAATAAAATGCATTAAGTTGGATTAAAGACAATTTTTCTAACGATTTTGCTTAAGAATGGTAAGTTGGATACCGGTCTAAAATTGTTAAAATCAATTACAGTCCAAACTGCTCTTTATTGTGGGCGCCCTTAGGCAGCAGGGAAGACCCGTCTAAGAAGAGCAATTCATACATGTTAAAAAGTTTCGTCTTTAAAGGATGCCATAGAATGTTTTAAAAACGGTGTTTGAACCCGGTCTAAAAAGGCACGTGGTGGGCCTACTGAGGGAGAAACTTTATTCAAAATCTCAGCATAACAGAGGACAAAACTTGCAGTGTTTCTTTTTGGAAACAAATAGAAACGATGTATTTAAAGCCGTGTTACTTTGGGTAGATAAAATATTACATCCTGTAGTGTCATAATTTTCCCTGGTCTGCAAACGCCTCACAGAAAGACGTCTGTGGGGTTTAAAGGAGTTTGTTAAATCAGGATTTAAACATTTTTCTATTGTTGTGACAGCAATCTTCGGATAGTTTTGTTGAGCATCTTTGATATTGAAGGAAGTAGTATTTTTCGGCTACTCTAATTTTCCTTATTGTAGATTTTTGTTGAGCCACAGAAAATGTTATGGTTTTATTGTAATTTAACTTTTCCTCCATTCTGCCTCTCGGCCTTCCTTGCAATTTCTTTTTAATTGTTTCAGCCTCTCATTTCTCCATAGGTTGGGTTTTGATTTGTGATTTTTTGTTTTAGTGGAGAGAGAGTTGGAGCTGAGTGATTTCTAATTAAATCCCATCCATCCATCCAATCCATTTTCTTCCGCTTTTATCCGGGGCCGGGTCGCGGAGGCAGCAGTCTCAGCAGAGATGCCCAGACTTCCCGATCCACGACACCTCCTCCAGCTGTTCTGGGGGACCCCGAGGCGACACCAGGCCAGCTCGGAGACAATAGTCCCACCAGCGTGTCCTGGGCCTTCCACGGGGCCTCCTCCAATAGGACATGCCTGGAACACCTCCGAGGGAGGCGACCAGGAGGCATCCGGAACAGATGCCCTAGCCACCTCAGCTGGCTCCTTTCGACGTGAAGGAGCAGCGACTCTACCCCGAGCTCCTCCCGGGTAACTGAGCTCCTCACCCGATCTCGGAGGGTGCGCCCAGCACCCTGCGAAGGAAACTCATTTCGGCCGCTTGTATTCGCGATCTTGTCCTTTCGGTCATTACCCAAATCTCATGACCATAGGTGAGGGTGGGAACGTAGATCGATCGGTAAATCGAGAGCTTTGCCCCTGACTCAGCTCCCTCTTCACCACAACAGTCCGATACAGCGACCGCATCACTGCTGACGCTGCACCGATCCGTCTATCGATCTCACGCTCCATCCGTCCCTCACTCGTGAACAAGACCCCGAGATACTTGAACTCCTCCACTTGAGGTAAGGACTCCCCACCGACCTGAAGCGGGGAAGCCACCTTTTTCCGGTGGAGAACCATGGCTCAGATTTGGAGGTGCTGATCCTCATCCCGGCCGCTTCACACTCGGCTGCAAACCGTCCCAGTGCGCGCTGGAGGTCCTATTTGATGAAGCCAACAGAACACATCATCTGCAAACAGCAGAGATGAGATCCTGAGGTTCCCAAACCGGACACCCTCCGGCCCCTGGCTGCGCCTAGAAATTCTGTCCATAAAGGAAATGAACAGAACCGGTGACATAGGGCAGCCTGGCGGAGACCAACACGCACCGGAAACAAGTCTGACTTACTGCCGCAATGCGAACCAAGCTCCTGCTACGGTCATACAGGAACGGACAGCCCTTAGCAGAGGGCCCCGGACCCCATACTCCCGGAGCACCCCCCACAGGGCACCACGAGGGACACGGTCGAACGCTTTCTCCAATCCACAAAGCACAGTGGGACTGGTTGGGCGAACTCCACGAACCCTCGAGCACCCGATGAAGGGTATAGAGCTGGTCCAGTGTGCCACGACCGGGACGAAAACCGCATTGTTCCTCCTGAATCCGAGGTTCGACTATCGGCCGGATCCTCCTCTCCAGCACCTGAGTAGACCTTACCCGGAGGCTGAGAGTGTGATCCCTCTGTAATTGGAGCACACCCTCCGATCCCCCTTCTTAAAGAGAGGGACCACCACCCCGGTCTGCCAATCCAGAGGCACTGTCCCCAACCGCCACGCGATGTTTGCAGAGACGTGTCAGCCAAGACAGCCCTACAACATCCAGAGACTTAGGTACTCGGGACGAATCTCATCCACCCCCGGGGCCTTGCCACCGAGGAGCTTTCTAACCACCTCAGTGACTTCAGCCTGGGTGATGGACGAACCCCCCTCCGAGTCCCCAGCCTCTGCCTCCTCATCGGAAGACGTGACAGTGGGATTGAGGAGATCCTCGAAGTACTCCTTCCACCGCCCGACCACATCCCCAGTCGAGGTCAACAGCTCCCCGCCCGCACTGTAAACAGTGTTGGTGAAGCACTGCTTCCCCCTCCTGAGGCGCCGGATGGTTTGCCAGAATCTCTTCGGGCCCGACCGATAGTCCTCCTCCATGGCTTCTCCGAACTCCTCCCAGACCCGAGTTTTTGCCTCTGTGACTGCTCGAGCTGCAGCACGCTGCCTGCCGGTACCTCTCAGCTGCCTCCGGAGTCCCACAACCAACAAGGCCAGGTAGGACTCCTTCTTCAGCTTGACGGCATCCTTTACTTCCGGGCGCCACCACCGGGTTCGGGGATGCCGCCGCGACAGGCACCAGAGACCTTACGGCCACAACTACGAGCAGCCGCATCGACAATGGAGGAGGAGAACATGGTCCACTCGGACTCCATGTCTCCAACCTCCCTCGGAATCTGGTGAAGCTCTTCCGGAGGTGGGAGTTGAAGACCCTACTGACAGAGGGATCCACCAAACGTTCCCAACAGACCCTCACAACACGTTTGGGCCTGCCAGGTCTGACCGGCTTCTCCCACCCTGCCAGCGGATCCAGCTCACCACCAGGTGGTGATCGGTTGACAGCTCAGCCCCTCTCTTCACCCGAGTGTCCGAGACACGCGGCCGGAGATCAGATGACACACTACAAAGTCGATCATCGACCTCCTGCCTAGGGTGTCCTGGTGCCACGTGCCTTATGGACACCCTTGTGCTCGAACATGGTGTTCGTTATGGACAAACTGTAACTAGCACAGAAGTCCAATAACAGAACACCACTCGGGTTCAGATCGGGGAGGCCGTTCTTCCCCATCACCCCCGTCCAGGTCTCACTGTCGTTACCCACGGGGCGTTGAAGTCCCCAGTAGAACAATGGAGTCCCCAGTCGGAGCACTATCTAGTACCCTCCCAGGGACTCCAAGAAGGCGGGTACTCTGCACCGATGTTGGGCCGTAGGCCGAGACAACGGTGAGAGACCTGTCCCCAACCCGAAGGCGTAGGGACACGACCCTCTCGTTCACCGGGGTAAACTCCAACACGTGGCGGCTGAGCTGGGGGGCTATAAGCAAACCCACCCCAGCCGCCGTCTCTCCCCGCGGGCAACTCCAGAAAAATGGAGAGTCCAGCCTCTCTCCAGGAGTTGGGATCCGGAACCCAGGCTATGTGTGGAGGTGAGCCGACTATATCTAGCCGGTATCTCTCAACCTCCCGCACAAGCTCAGGCTCCTTCCCCCCAGCGAAGTGACGTTCCATGTCCCGAACGCCAGAAGCTGCGCACGCGGACCAGGTCGTCTAGGCACCCGCCTTTGACTGCCACCTAGTCCTCTCTGCACCCGACCCCTACGGATCCCTCTGCGGGTGGTGGGTCCACAGGAGGGCGGGCCCACGTCGTCCCTTCGGGCTGTGCCCGGCCGGGCCCCGTGGGCAGAGGCCGACCACCAGACGCTCGCATTCGAGCCCCACCCCAGGCCTGGCTCCAGGGTGGGGCCCCGGCTGCGCCATACCGGGCGACGTCACGGTCCTTGATTTAATACTGTCCATAGAAGTCTTTGAACTGCATTTCGTCTGACCCGTCACCTAAGACCTGTTTGCCATGGGAGACCCTGCCAGGGGCATGAAGCCCCAGACAACATAGCTCCTCGGATCATTCGGGCACTCAAACAACCCCACCACGTTAAGTAGCAGTTCACGGGGTTCACTATTAAAATTGTCGAAAATAAAATCGTTAGCCGGTAAAACTACAGGAGGAAACTGTTCTAAAACCTGTATGAAATGTGCAGCCACTTCAGGGATAAGATGACGTTTCCTCACAGTTCTCACCGGAGTCTCTCGCTGGATAAAACCAGTGACATTAAATAACACACAGTAATGGTCAGAAACAGCCAAGTCAACAGAGGACACAGTAGTGGACAGGTCATACGTGATGACCGGGCCACACGTGATGACTGGCCACACGTGATGACCGGGTCCAGACTGTGTCCTCTGTCATGAGTTGGCTGCATGACATGTAAAATCCATATCATTAAGAACATTTAAAAACTCGTTGCAACCGGATCTAAAAGATTGTCAAGGATGATGGATCCAAACAATCGAAAAGATTGTTTGGATCCCTCATCGCCATCGCAATCCACTCAACAAAATCATTAGGCTGAGGAGTAAAATAATCAGACAGGAACAGGAATCACTAAAGGACATTTACAATAACAGAGTCAGATCTAAAGGACATCAGTCAGTACAGCCACTCCCCTCTGGTCGCCGGTTCAGGTCACTGCCTTTGCAAAGA
Organism: Neogobius melanostomus; assembly: GCA_007210695.1. Lineage (NCBI taxonomy): Eukaryota > Metazoa > Chordata > Actinopteri > Gobiiformes > Gobiidae > Neogobius > Neogobius melanostomus. The sequence continues at coordinate 121,862 of VHKM01001221.1, read as the reverse complement.
CAAAGAGTACAGTCCAGTTTTGTACTCACCTCTATTAGGCTACTGAACTCAAAGGGATTTTAAGCAGTGATTAATGATGCCCCCTGCTGTTTGTCGTGTTTGTCCTAACGGATTAATAAAGTTCTAAGTTCAGTCTATATAGAGTGAGTCAAGAGGAGAGACACATACTTCTCCTCTGACCCACACTTTGGGCCTTAAATATATTTATTGGTTTGGCTGAACTTAATAATTATGGCTTTGAAGGTTTTCTGGATCTCTGCTCTAGAAAAGACAGAAAAGTCTTCTTCATAAAGGTGTAGAAAGAAATGATCAGATGACAACATGTGACCTCCCTCTAGTGGATGTGTGGAGTACTGCAGTTTCCTCCAGAGGTTTTTGTTCAGAGACTGTGGGTTTGCTGTCACTGTGGGCCTCACAGCACAGTAGTACACAGCAGAGTCTGACACTGCAGCAGGAGACACGAGCAGATGGAGCTCACGGTTTATCACTTTAAACTTCAGTCCTTTCACTTTCTCTGTTATTAAACGTTCTTTTCCAGTATGTGAGACCAGGATTCTAGAGGTTTTCCTGATATTGTCGATACCAGAAGAAATAATCTCCAGGACTTAATTTTGGATAGAGAATCCCAGAGAGACTTCTCCTCCTTCTCCAGCGCACTCCTCAGGCTTTAGTGCAGTGAGCTCTTCACATCTGACTCCTACATGAAAACAAATGAATGTCCAAGTTAGAAACATATTTGCTGCTGCTTCTTGCTCTGTGCTTCAGTAAGTGTTCAGTGGATGTAATAAAGTGTGAAATAGGTTTCAATAAGACTTACCACTCAACAAAAGCAGGAGCAGTGCTGCCATTAAAGGAAACATGTGTCCAAAACACAGCTGAGTGATCCTCATGTCAACTTTCTGAAGTCTGCTTAGTTTCTCACACTGACAGTTGGCTTTGCTGCGTCTGGGTTTAGTCTGAAGCTTCACAGAGAGTGTCTCCCTCTAGTGGAGCTAGTGCAGTATTGTGTTGTCTTTGCTGCAGAGGTTTTTGTTCAGAGTTTTGGTGTTTCCTGTCACTGTGGGCTTCAGAGCACAGTAGTACACAGCAGAGTCTGACACACGCACATCCTGGATCTTCAGATACACAGAGTTCTCCTTTAGATCAGCTTCAATTTCAAACCTGGATTCACTGAAGTCATCAGCTTTATCCGTTGAAAACCATTGTGATACTGATCTACTTTTTCATCATGTATTGTGGAGCTCCATGTCCTTCTTGTTTGTACCAGAACAGAGTTGGATTTGAGTAACTGGTTTCAAAAGTGCAGTTAATAGTTGCTGTGTGTCCCTTAAACACAGAGGCGTCTCCTTCTGGCTGGGTCACTGTGTCTTCTCCTTTACACTCTGGGAAGAACACAGGGCACAACCAGAGCTGAGAGCAGTGTACACAGGGAAGACTCCATCTTCTAAACTCCTCTCCTCTCAAGTGTCTGCTGCTCTTACAGTCGGCTCCTCCTCTTGTGTCTCTGAGTGTAGGAGGTCGACAGTTTGCAGCAGAATGTCTCTTCTTCATATAAAACAAACACAAATGTATTGTTAGTCTTTGGGAATTACTGATTCTTATTTTAGGAAACAATAAAACTTTGCTACATTAACTTTTAGAGAATGTTTTATTTCACATCAAAGTCATTAAATGTCGTGTGTAAAAAGTCAGTTTAATTATGTGTCGATGAATAAATCCTGTCGTCTTCATTTCTCACATGAACCACAGCATTTGTATAAAGAGTGAAAAGGAGCGGCCCCAGAACAGAGCCCTGTGACACACCCCTAATCCTCCTGGAGTCCACCTCCTTTCCATTTGTTTAATTTAATCCTGGACTGTGTTCACAAATGTGCCGTCTATCCATGTGTGAAAATATAAGAGTTCTCCTGAAACACAGTGGCCCCTTCCGAAACGAGCAGATTGGTAAGAGGTCTTACGCCAAACCGGATGTGCGTCAGCGTCCGCCATGATAAGAAGCGTCCGAATTGGGCTGTCAGTGAGGAAGGAGTTAGGAATGCTAACTATCATAACCACTTTAGCATAGGGACCTCTGATGCTAACTATCACAGCCACTTTAGCATAGGGACCTCTGATGCTAACTATCATAGCCACTTTAGCATAGGAGCTTCTGATGCTAACTATCATAGCCACTTTAGCATAGGGACCTCTGATGCTAACTATCACAGCCACTTTAGCATAGGGACCTCTGATGCTAACTATCATAGCCACTTTAATATAGGGACCTCTCATGCTAACTATCATAGCCACTTTAGCATAGGGATCTAGCTAACTATCATAGCCACTTTAGCATAGGGACCTCTGATGCTAACTATCATAGCCACTTTAGCATAGGGACCTCTGATGCTAACTATCATAGCCACTTTAGCATAGGGACTCTGATGCTAACTATCATAGCCACTTTAGCATAGGACCTCTGATGCTAACTATCATAGCCACTTTAGCATAGGAGCTTCTGATGCTGACTATCATAGCCACTTTAGCATAGGAATCTCTGATGCTATCTATCATATCCACTTTAGCATAGGGACCTCTGATGCTAACTATCATAGCCACTTTAGCATAGGACCTCTGATGCTAAGTATCATAGCCACTTTAGCATAGGGACCTCTGATGCTAACTATCATAGCCACTTTAGCATAGGAATCTCTGATGCTAACTATCATAGCCACTTTAGCATAGGACTCTGATGCTAACTATCATAGCCACGTTAGCATAGGATCTCTGATGCTAACTATCATAGCCACTTTAGCATAGGAGCTTCTTATGCTAACTATCATAGCCACTTTAGCATAGGAGCTTCTTATGCTAACTATCATAGCCACTTTAGCATAGAATCTGATGCTAACTATCATAGCCACTTACATAGGACTTCTGATGTACTACACTTAGCATAGGAATCTCTGATGCTAACTATCATAGCCACGTTAGCATAGGAATCTCTGATGCTAACTATCATAGCCACTTTAGCATAGGAGCTTCTGATGCACCTCACTGGCGCTTAGGAGCCATATGCCATCCCATAAGCCACTGCGCCGCATGTCTGCCCCCCTCGCCCCACCCGCGAGTGATTTTTCACTCCAGGGTGCGGTTAAATGTTTGCGACCACTGTTGATTGACAGGTGCACAATTAATTAAAAATATATATATAAAGATTCTGCACAACCAAACTTATAAAAGTGACTTCATACAAGTTGTCGTCCCCACAGCTCAGTCACATGGTTTTAAAGAGCCTCCACAGTAAATTTCTTAAATGAAGCAGTTTGTGCTTTTGCTTCATTTAGTAGAAACTTAAGCCACATGGCTAATTTGCATACTGTAGCTTTATGAAACAGCTGTTGGGATAAAATAAAGGGAAATGTGAAGGATCATTTGGATGTTTCTCTTTTTTTCTCCTTAAATGTCTTCATTTGGACACTATGTTGTTGCATATGCACTACAGTAGGGGGCGGTATGCGCTTTTGTTTGCCTGCCAATATCCTTAAAGAAGAAGAACAGCTGTTGGTGATGTCACTTCCCCTGGGTAAGGACGGTGGAATTGGGAAATGCTGCTGAAGCTCTAGTTCACTAACTGCATAGATCTAACAGCTGACCCATGAAAGGTTAAGGATCAGGTGCGAGGGTTAGGACTTAGAGGCTCATTTAAGGGTTTCAGACGCAGCCCATGACTCTCACTTCCTTATTGTCCAAAGATACAACAGACACAAACATCTACTTACTACTTCTTTTGTGTGGAAGTTTATTGTGTTTTTATTTTACAGAGTGAGTTTGCTTTAGGTCCAAGGATACTGTTGCTGTGTTGACGATCACAAAGTCAAATAAATTAGTATAATTATTCAGTGTTTTTCTTCTTCAGTGTGTAATATAAGTTTATATTTGTCATTATAAAACAACAGTTATTTTTCAGAAAGAGCTGCTTCCAAGACGTGGCTACGCTTCAGAACACACTCTGAGCTGCCGCATGTTCAGAGCGTCTGCCGCTCGGTGAAGTGTCTGACTTCAATAACACAAACGGCCAACTCTGGGCTTTCAGCGCCATTTTGACGCCTGAAAAAACACCCATAACCCTACTGCCGTTCATGTATTCACTGCCACAGACTCGAGCAGAGGATTAACAAACTACAATCCAGTGGTTTACAACAGAAGATGAAATGTAATGAGGCAATTATAAAAGTGAAACAGAAATGTTATAATGATGTAATTCAGCATTTAGATTGTACCAAATACTTCCATAATGTAGGTGGACAGACATTTGCTCATGATCCAAATGGAGTTTTCTTGCGTCAGTCCAGTCTCTGACGCTCCAGTCTCTTCTACAGAGTTAAACAGGGCTCGGTTCATGTCCAGGTGAAGCTCTGAGGATGTTTCTGCTTCATTTTTATTCATGGATTCACACGAAAAAGTGAATAGAAACTGATTGTCAGAGATTGAGGAGCAACACAAGGACAAAAAGTGTGAGATTAATGAGCTCAGGCTCAAGAGGCACACAGGAGGCTTCAGCTCAGTGTGTCCCCTCTAGTGGATGTGTGGAGTACTGCAGTTTCCTCCAGAGGTTTTTGTTCAGAGACTGTGGGTTTGCTGTCACTGTGGGCCTCACAGCACAGTAGTACACAGCAGAGTCTGACACTGCAGCAGGAGACACGAGCAGATGGAGATGTTTATTGTCTCGATTGATTTGGACTGAAACTCGCAGGATTTCATTTTTAATTTCTGTTCTTGATCCAAAATTAGAATAGATAAATGTCGGAGGTTTTCCTGGATATTGGCGATACCAATAAAACTCATCAGACCGAGAAGCTCCTTTCTGATAAGAGAATCCCATTGAGATTTTGGAGCCTTGTTTAGCGCACTCCTCAGTCTTTAGTGCAGTGAGCTCTTCACATCTGACTCCTACATGAAAACAAATGAATGTCCAAGTTAGAAACATATTTGCTGCTGCTTCTTGCTCTGTGCTTCAGTAAGTGTTCAGTGGATGTAATAAAGTGTGAACATAGGTTTCAATAAGACTTACCACTCAACAAAAGCAGGAGCAGTGCTGCCATTAAAGGAAACATGTGTCCAAAACACAGCTGAGTGATCCTCATGTCAACTTTCTGAAGTCTGCTTAGTTTCTCACACTGACAGTTGGCTTTGCTGCGTCTGGGTTTAGTCTGAAGCTTCACAGAGAGTGTCTCCCTCTAGTGGAGCTAGTGCAGTATTGTGTTGTCTTTGCTGCAGAGGTTTTTGTTCAGAGTTTTGGTGTTTCCTGTCACTGTGGGCCTCAGAGCACAGTAGTACACAGCAGAGTCTGACACACGCACATCCTGGATCTGCAGATACACAGAGTTCCCCTTTAGATCAGCTTCAATTTCAAACCTTTGTCAGAGTCTGAAGAATGAACTGTGTCTCCATATTTTGCTTTCAGCAGAATATATTGAAGGGAGTCTCCAGTCTTTTGTTTGTACCAGAACAGAGTTGGAGAGGTGCTTGAAGTTTTAAAAGTGCAGTTAATAGTTGCTGTGTGTCCCTTAAACACAGAGGCGTCTCCTTCTGGCTGGGTCACTGTGTCTTCTCCTTTACACTCTGGGGAAGAACACAGGAGCACAACCAGAGCTGAGAGCAGTGTACACAGGGCAGACTCCATCTTCTAAACTCCAATCATCTTGTGAGTGTGTTGTTTTGTCAGCTCCAGACTCCGCCCACATTAGTCTCTGTGTCTCTGTGCTCGATCCAATGATTTTGATGATGTAGCAACACTGTATGTAACAGCGCCACCTGGAGTTTACATCACAAACCAACACTGGTCATTTCTGTAGAGAGTAAAGAGTGTGGCCCTAATACTGACCCCTGAGGAGCTCCACATGTTCCGTTCACACACATTTGTTCAGTCTGTACAAACTCCTGTCTGTCTCTAAAGAAGCTGAGCCTGTTTGTGTTACTGCTGTGACTCCTGATGATCCTCTACAGAATAATGATGGAACAAACAGAAGCTGCTGCTCCAGTGATGGACTCCAATGTGTTCAGTCCATGAGTGCGTTTACAAGGGCTCGGAATTCCCGGTTATTCGCTATATTCCGGTTATGGCAGTTTTGGGGATATGGTGTTTATACGACACTGAGAAATGGGGAAACTCAAATTCCTTGTTTACATGATCAGGCACAGGCTCATACATTACATTTCTGAGCACAATACGGTGAAAATATTAAAAGCATAAATGTGTGGCTTATTGTGAGGCTTGTTCTTTTGAGTCACTTTGGGTTCAATGTTTTGCTCGTCCTCGACATCCTGAGCTACGACAGTGACGGCAGATTGTGGATAATTCCTGACCTTTACTTGTCCTGGGTCCTTTATCACCGAGTGGACCAGGGTAGAGACCTGCACGGGACGGGAAATCCCGCGGGTCTTGCGGGACCCGTCACTAATCTCGCGGGAGTGGGCGGGATTCACACAGCCACGGGCGGGAGCGGGCGGCAGACCAAAACACGTCGGGTCCCGCCTCCTGCACATGTCCCGAATAATACAGAGGAGACAGCAAGCCCAAGGCATAAGAAGCAGAGAGATGAGTGGTAAGGAGGATCAAGTTAAATCTATTGAAAGGAAAATAAGAGATGGGACATGCAGAGTCCAGGCATACAAAAAAGGAAAGTCCGACATTTGGAATCACTTCAATATTGTTGTTGACAAGGACGACAGGCAGCTGGACTATGCCATCTGCAAAAAATGCAAGAAAGTCCTCATATACGCTGGCAAAACAGGAACGTCAGGGTTACGGCGGCAAGTCTGTTCTATGCTCCCAGGCCAACAAACAATAGCATTTAATAACACAGAAGCTCCGCTGCCTCTGCAAGTGAAGCAAGGCATCACTGAGAGTTGTGTCCGCATGTGCTGCAAAGATATTTGCCCCTTTGACATGGTTGCAGGGGGTGGCTTCATTGAATTTATTGAGCACATTGTCGCCACATTGTCGCCAGAAAAGCACTCCCCCATCCAACCACAGTATCCAGACACATCGAGAGCCATGCGCAGGTTGTGCAAGCAAAAATAATAGCGGAAATTAAGCCCATTATCGAAAGCTGCGGATGTGCAATCACGTCTGATATTTGGACAGAAAATGATCACAAGTCATCATTCTTTTCAGCTACTGTCCACTACATAAATGACACGTTTGAGCTCGTGTCAAGGGTTCTGTTTGCTGCGCCCTTTGACGACAAGGACAAGGACAACCAAAACAGGTGAGAATATAAGAAAACTTCTGTTTGTGAAACTCTGCGTATTTGGAATAGATGCCTCATTGCTGTCTGCCAGAGTGGTTTTTGTCACAGACCGCGGGGCCAACATTGTGGCAGCTCTTCGTGGTTTCACGTGTCTCAAGTGTAATGCACACATCCTAAACGTGATCCTGTCCAGTGCATTTGCTGAGAAAGTCTTAGAGAAGACCCCAGAGCTGGCGGATGTGCTGACCAGTGCAAAAAAACTTGTGAAGTATTTTAAACACTCGGGCTTGCAAAATAGATTGGAAAAATCACTCAAGCAATCAGTGGAGACACGATGGAATTCAAATTACGAAATGCTGGATTCCATTCTTTCACAGCATGGCGACATTTCAGAAATACTGATGGACAATGGCCAGTATGATAAAATTGAACAAATCAACGTGGACCATTTGAAAACACTGGTGGAATTTCTCAAGTATTTAAGAATGCCACAAACGATCTCGAGTCTGACAACTCCTCTACCAGCGCCTCACTTGTGCTCCCATGGTCTATCACATTGATGAAACACTCGGAAGCAGCAGCCGTGGACCCTTTGCTTTCAGAAGTCGCCACGGTGTGCATTTCACGTCTCCAAGAGCTGATGAGTACAACAAACATGTCCGTCTCTTCACATGATCTACAGGATTGTGACATTACTGACTCCTAAACTACGACAACTATGAATGCTGGATCCGAATGGGAGAGAGCAGGTAAGAACAGCCCAGGCTACAACTCTGTGTGGACGGTGTGTCGGCGACGACACAGCTGCGCATGCGCTGTTGTTTTCCCCATAACTGCAAAAGTAAACGCGCCCTCCAAGTTTTTTTTACTGTGTTTGAAAGCAAAGCCCTTGCACCGTTTCTCAGTGTTGTTGCCATTACGGTAGGCAGGTCGTTCACGTGACACATGCCGTCCAATCACAGACAAGAAATCAGACGGATCTGTGCTGCGAAACTAGCGTACTGGGCAGCTTGGATGAGATTTCGAGCGAGAGTTTTGTTGTCAGCGAGTGTTTTTGGAGTATTTGGAGTGTGGGAGCCAATAGGAGAGACTTGGAGCGATGTCGAGGAGGTCCTGTCGTGTGCCCATCCCCCCCCCCATCCCCCCCCGGAGGTTTATCGAAGAGGGAGACGCTGCAGGGAACGTCGGAGCGGAACAGGAGGAAGAGGCGCCGCTCTGTCGCGGTCATCCAGCTTCGAGTAAGTTTGCAAATGTGGACAAACGAACATGTATGGTGGTAGTATGAGTTAGCATGTATGGTGGTAGTATGAGTTAGCATGTATAGTGGTAGTATGAGTTAGCATGTATGGTGGTAGTATGAGTTAGCATGTATGGTGTAGTATGAGTTAGCATGTATGGTGGTAGGATGAGTTAGCATGTATGGTGGTAGTATGAGTTAGCATGTATGGTGGTAGTATGAGTTAGCATGTATGGTGGTAGTATGAGTTAGCATGTATGGTGGGTAGTATGAGTTAGCATGTATGGTGGTAGTATGAGTTAGCATGTATGGTGGTAGGTGGTAGTATGAGTTAGCATGTATGGTGGTAGGATGAGTTAGCATGTATGGTGGTAGTATGAGTTAGCATGTATGGTGGTAGGATGAGTTAGCATGTATGGTGGTAGGATGAGTTAGCATGTATGGTGGTAGTATGAGTTAGCATGTATGGTGGTAGGATGAGTTAGCATGTATGGTGGTAGTATGAGTTAGCATGTATGGTGGTAGGATGAGTTAGCATGTATGGTGGTAGGATGAGTTAGCATGTATGGTGGTAGGATGAGTTAGCATGTATGGTGGTAGGATGAGTTAGCATGTATGTTATCTGTGTAAAACGACCATAGAGGCGCGTGAAGCCACTTTTCTCTGTTTGTAACCGGGGCACGCGTAAAGTTTGACTTGTGATTGGTTGAGGTTACACTCTCATGACTTGTGATTGGTTGAGGTTACACTCCCATGCCTTGTGATTGGTTGAGGTTACACTCCCATGACTTGTGATTGGTTGAGGTTACACTCTCATGACTTGTGATTGGTTGAGGTTACACTCCATGACTTGTGATTGGTTGAGGTTACACTCTCATGACTTGTGATTGGTTGAGGTTACACTACCATGCCTTGTGATTGGTTGAGGTTACACTCTCATGCCTTGTGATTGGTTGAGGTACCAACACACCTACTAAAAACATTTGGCCACGAGGCGTCGGGTGAGCTGCACATTCCTGGTTTCTACGTGACAGAGTCCGAGGCGTGTGCGGCGTGTGTGGCGTGTGTGGCGTGTGTGGCGTGTGCGGCGTGTGCGGCGTGTGCGGCGTGTGCGGCGTGTGCGGACGGGAGCACAGAGGCAGAACTGAGGACGTTCTCTGGATGAGACGCTTTGTGGATGATCAATGGGCCAATCGCAAAAATTCAAATGTAGTAGAAACGTGAAACCAGAAGAGGCGTTAACCAGCGGCTGTGGGATTTTGAACAAGTTTGCACAAAATGTCAAAAAATGACATTTTGGGAAATGTAGTAACTCTATTCAACACCATTTACACCATTTATCAGCAAAAGAAAAAGTGGATTTGGTGTTTTCTTTATAATACTTCGATATTCATATCCAGGCATCCACACACAAAAACACAAGTGTGTGCCTGTCTTTGAATGTAATAGCAATTATGATTCTTCTCTAGCACTTTTTAAAGATAATGTCCTAGTGTTTTACTTTAGTTTCTTTATCAAACTCATTCCTGCTTGAGAGAGACACATACTTTTAAAGGTGGTGTGAACAATGAAAACAGATGGAATATGTGTAAATAGACTGTTCTCCCTCTAGTGGATGTGTGGAGTACTGCAGTTTCCTCCAGAGGTTTTTGTTCAGAGTTTTGGTGTTTCCTGTCACTGTGGGCCTCAGAGCACAGTAGTACACAGCAGAGTCTGACACTGCAGCAGGAGACACGAGCAGCTCCACTTCTGTCCTCAGACACTTTAGCGGAGAAGCTGGCGTGTGACGGGACTGAAGCAGCCGCTCTCCAAACATTCAGTCCAGAGACGTAGATCAGAAACAGTGGTTCACGTCCAGGATTCTGCCGATAAAAGAAGAAATCGTCGCGGATGCCGTTAAACCCGAGGTTTGATAAATACAGAGACAGTGGAGTTTTCTGCTGCAAACTTCTGCAGATGGAGAGGAGAGAGCACGGCCCCGCTCACAGCTGCAACACACAGGACAATAAACAAACATTACAGACAAAAAGACAGAAATATGAACTGCTCAACTTTAACATGTTTGTAGAGACATGAAATACATTTGTGATCATTATATTTGTTAGCAGAGTCACTTTCTCACACACAGCACACACTTGTGTTTTCTCCTTTGTGATCACACATTTACACATGTGTCGCACATCAGCAATCAGCGAGCATTCGTCACATGATCAATGATCAGCGTTGCCATTGACAACTTGTAAACAAAAACTATAATAAAACACATAGCAAGCACTTGCTCACATTTGAAGAGTCCATTTACCTTTAACATAACTTTACATACCAAACAGAAATATTTCACATTTCTTTAGTTTTTGTTTAGTTGCTCTTGGTCAGTACTTCATTTGTTGTACAATCAGCTTATCTGGACCTTACACAGTGGTATTTAATATCCACAGGTTTACATCGCTGCCTATGTACAGGGTGCTCTGATTGTCCTCATGAACAATACACTTGTATGTTTGGCCAAGTTCAAAAACGGTTTCAAATACAGGTTCTCTTGCACGGTCGCAGCCATAGAGCGTTAAAAAGAATAGACTCCGCCTCCTCACTCCTCCCCGTTTACCATAATGACCATGTTCAATTACAGGCTCCTCCTCCCCAGCTCTGACGAAGCATGTTCCTAATAAGGGCATAAGGCGGGATCTTCACTGTAGACTCCGCCCTCGCGTTACGTGTAGCTCGCGCAGCTCCAATGCTAACAGTCCGACCTCCGTTAAGTAGGAGATTTCTAAAATGTGCTTTGGAAAACCAGCCTGGTTTCTTTGTGTCTAACCCAGCGTTATCTCAGGAGGAATATGTAGCCGTAGAAAGTGTTTAAAAATAGAAACCAGGCGTTAAGTTGTTTTTAACGTGTCTAAAGCCCAGTGCTTTTCAATGGGAGACTAGTGGCTATATGGAGGTACTACAGCAATGGCGGCCTCCAGTGTCGTGGTCATAAAGCAGAGCAGCCATTGGTCGCAGCTAAAGCCATGTCCTCAGGTAGAGCGTGTGACTGTAGGCTGTGGTTTAGTTTTCCATGAGACTATTGGGCCGTCCTGACTGATACACTAACCTGTAGTGCTTATTCACCAATACCAGCATCACTGTAAGCATGGATTAGACTCTCAGCTTTGTATTTTCTGAAACATAATTCTTTGTTTGGGTCCCTTTCAAATACTTCAAACATGCTTTACAGGTGTCCATTGTTCAGTAGTTGGTTTGATGAAATACTGAGACAGTTTATTCATTACGAAGCTTAAGTCTGGCCTTGTACGGGTTGCCAGGTAGATTAAGCTACCCGTGTATTTCCTCACATCATCCATTATTTCAGCATCACTGTAGGCAAGTCTTTAGCTCTAGACTTACAGTTTCACATGTCAAATCTGTCCAGGATTGTTTGTACTTACTTGCTTTGTGACATCTGTAGTTTGTTCATCTGCTCTGATTCACCATCACTGTTTACCAGCTGAAGTGACTCTGCAGTGTTTCCTCAGGATGTGTGATGACCATCTCCCATATGTGTGACTAATTTAACTGTTACTGACCCTCACAGGCAGAACTCTCTGAGGCCGCGGTCATGCTTCTGTGTTCTCCCTGTGCTTAGACAATACATGATCACGTGATTCAGACTTTAACTCTCTTCATTGTTTTATTACATAACTATTTAATATACAAAACTCCCATAACACACTTTACCCAAGTCTTTCATCCTGAACTTGGAACTTAGCTTTTCTTTGACACATTTTATGACATTATCATCACTAGTGGCAATAATCAAATCATCAGCTCATATGATAATGTGAACTTTGTCATTTTGCTGTAGACACAATGATCAGCTGGATTCTGTACAAACTCTATTTCACACAAATAACCATGAAACACTTTCTTCCAGCCCTGACTGTTTTAATCCGTACAGGGATTTCATACGAGTTTGTCTGTTAGGGATTTGTTTTGGTCTTTCTGCTCCCCCTCCTTTCTGTTTCTGTGCAGGGCGTGTGTGACAGGGGGCGTGGCTGGCTCCTCCAGGGGAATGAGGCACACCTGAAGTTACTCACTCATTTGGCAGTCTTCAAACCCTGGTTCTCCCTCCACATCCCTGCCAGATTATTACGTCTACTCAGTAGTGTTCAGTTGTTAGTAGTAGCATTGAAAACTCTTTGTTTTTGGATCCTAATATTTTTTCCTTTGCGCAGATCTCCTGGTGCCACTCCTGGAGTCTACCACTCTGCCAGCCAGCCCCCTGTCTCCACTGCCTAGCCTGCCTGCCTTTTGCCAAGGAAATACATTTTTTGAACTTTGTTTGGTCCGTCTCCGGCTCTGCTTCGGGGTTCCTTTTTACAAACCTTAACATTGTCTCCATTAGATCTCACTTCCTCAGGTCGGTGCAGTAAATATGCTTTACATCCATCTGGTGATCGATCAGACTGTTTGTGCTGCTTCCTGTGTGAACAGCCTGATGCTCATACTGGCTGTAGGACAGAAAGGCTTTACGGCCCTTCTCTGACTGAAACCTTTGGCAACGTATCTCGCCTTGTATTTGTCTGAACCCTCATTGTTCTTCAGTGCGTAAACCCACTACACCCCCCTCCCTACATCCTTGCCCTCTGGTAGAGTGGTCAGGGTAAACGTTGCTTCAGTCCAGTCTTCATACAGCTTCTTTAGAAGTCTGTAACAGTAGTTAATATTTATGTCCTCCTCGAACCCACAAGCATGGTCACCGTGATAATCTGGCTTCTTCCTTTCTCTCTCTCTTTGGGTTTGTCTCCTTTGTCTTCTTCCACTGTTTCAGTTTCACACTCCTCTGTTTTGCGTTCTGAGGGCTCCTCTTCTTGGTGTTCAGTTAATTGTGGGCTAACTGAAGGGCTTTTCACTGGTTCTCTTTCATTCTGAATCATTATATCATCATCTTCAGCATCCAGTACTTCCTGATTCAATCCAGATACAAACTCCACCAGTCTGTATACTTTCTGTTGCTGGGATAGTACACCAAATAGGCTGGACTATTCCTGTCGTATCCAACGAAAATGCCTTTCTCACATCCAGAGTCCAACTTCCCTTTATCCTGTGTGTAAGCACAACACACCAGTGCAAACGTCTGCATTCTGGAAATATGTGCTGTGCTGCTGTTAACATGTAGTAAGGAGTCTGTTATCAAAGCACATATTCCATTTGTGCGGCTCCGGCTCCACCTGCTGGAGAGTCACAGAAGTGTTAGTTTAAAGTGACTCAGATTGACAGTTTAGACAAGGGGTGCCCAAACTTTTTATCTCCGAGGGCCAAACACGGCGATGTCAAGCGTGAAACACATATAACTGCAAATAATAATAGTTACTTTATTTTTCGGTATATAATTGCATTTGATTATATCTATGCAAATAACATGCTATATTAAAACAAATATTAACTATGGCAAAATTAGTTTTAGTCGAACAAAACCAACAATTGTAGCAATATGTAAAATGTAAAAAAACAACACCTGTATCTACAGTACGTGCAATGACTTTACCTCATTCATTTGTTAACTCAAAGAAAATCCCATATTAGATCATTTTGAAAGTGTCAGTTCAGCATCAATTATTTTAAAAGTCCATTTTTAACATGATCTATGTTGATAACAAACTTTGCCATAAAGTTGGAAAACTGGGAAAGTTGATGCTACAAAGCTCTGTGATAAACACCAAGACACTACAACAGTGTTTCCTTAGGTTTGCGAAAGGAGTGAAACAGCGCCCCAATTTGACGCATGTGGCCAAAAAGTGTACTGCAGCCATATTTACCACTGAGAATGAATGGGAGAGAGTTAGTATTAACCATACGCGACACAAAAGTAGGTCACTCTATGGCGGGCCAACAGAATTGCCCCACTTTGGCCACCCCTGGTTTAGACAGAAGCTCATGTTTGTCATGGATTTAAACCTTTAAATGGTTTATTGGATTTTAATCCTCTTCTCTGTCATTTCCTGTTCGAGGCTGAAACTCCACAAACACATAGAAACCTCTCAGACTCTGCTGGTTCCTAAAGCTGTGAGGCTGCATCCAAAACCATTAAATTGTAGCCTCTAAGTACTAACACTAGCAACTAATCCTTAACCTTTCATGGGGTCAACTGTTAGATCTCTATGCAGTTAGTGAACTTTTGCTTCAGCAGCATTTGCCCAATTCGACCGTCCTTACCCAGGGGAAGGGGAAGTGACATCACCAACAGCTGTTTTTCTTGAGTGCAAGCCAAACAAAAGCGCATACCGCCCCCTACTGTATATTGTCCAACAACAAAATAGTGTGCAAATAAAGACATTTAAGGTGAAAAAAAGAAATCATCCAAATGATCCTTCACATTTCCCTTTACTTTATCTCCACAGCTGTTTCATAAAGCTACAGTATGCAAATTAGCCATGTGGCTTGAGTTTCTACTAAATGAAGCAAAAGCACAAACTGCTTCATTTAGGCCATTTACTGAGGAGGCTCTTTAAAACCATGTGACTGAGCTGTGGGGACGACACATGTATGAAGTCACTTTTATCAAGTTTGGCTTGTGCAGAATCTTTTTTTTTTTAATTATTTTTATTATTAAATGTGCACCTGTCAATCACAGTGGTTGCGCATGAATCACTCGAGGGTGGGGGCGAGGGGGGTGGGGAGATTGGCGCAGTGGCTTATGGGCTCTAATCGCCAGTAAGTTAGCATCAGAGGTCCCTATGCTAAAGTGGCTATGATAGTTAGCATCAGAGGTCCCTATGCTAAAGTGGCTATGATAGTTAGCATCAGAGGTCCCTATGCTAAAGTGGCTATGATAGTTAGCATACAGGCCACTTTCCCTAACTCCTTCCTAACTGAAAGCCAATTCGGACGCATCTTATCATGGCGGACGCTGACGCACATCCGGTTTGGCGTAAGACCTCTTACCAATTTCACGGTTTCGGATGGAGCACTAGTCTGAAACTGGGCTCTGACTCCACTTTTACACAAACTCACCTGGATGTGCAGACGCCACAGCTGCAGTCACATGACCAGCCCTGCCCCTTTTAGGGCGTGGTTTAAATCCAGACGCTTCAGGTGAAAAGAGGAAATAAATTCAACAAATCAGGCTGGGGAAAAATAACTTCAGGATGTCAAGTTAGAGAAAGATAATAATAAAAGCATGAATTCATATCAATAACATAATAATAAAACACGTGATGTCCAATCCACTTTATTTCAGCAGCGTTTCCAAAGTTTATCTGACTGTCAATGTAGAAACTCATGTTCCGCTGGGTAAACTGGTCTGTGGCTCCCTCTAGTGGGCGCAGGCCGCAGCTGCAGCTCTGGTGGTTAATGTGGAAAAACAAACTTCACATTTACTCACATTTCAGGATGTTTTCCAACGATTTCATCAAGAAATAATCTGCAACTAAAAAGGTCAAAACTACAAACAGTTACGTCATACATTAGTGAACTATTGTCAGACACGTGCTGGCCCAAATCTAAAAGCGTCTCGACTGGAGAGCAACATTTGAAAGCTAAGACCTACAAAACTGATCGTAACATTTTGCACATTTTTGAAGCGTTTCTGTCACTTTTTTGTCGCTCTTTTGTTGCGTTTTCCCCCCCTCATTTTTGACGCAGTTTTGCCGCGTTTGTAAGAAGCTTTTAGATTTGGATAAAGCCGAACTGGAGGAAATGTGCTCGGTTCAGGCGGGAGTGAGAGGTTTTCAAAGAAGAGAAATGTGGTAAAGAGAAGCCTCTGAATCCAGTGATTAAAAATGTCATTTCATTTAAAATATTAGATAGAAAACTTAAAATTCAATCCATTTCGAATGGTTTTGTTTCATTACAGGAGATAAAACATGCTTTGTTTTTTGTTTAGTTAGGCCCGAGCCAGGACAAAGTCCTGGCAAGGGACTTTTGTTCTCCCCCGGTTTCTTGTTATTATTATTATTCGCCCTCTAAGATCCTGTTTTTCAGTGCCTTCCCGTGCAAAAGTACACGCAGAAATTGGCACAGTGATCAGAGTCGGCGAAAATTGCGTGTCAGTGGGCGACATGCGCACGCCCAAAACAAAATGGCTCCGCAGCGCCCCCTCAAAGTTGACCCCCATTCAAAAAGAACATGCATTTTGGGCGTAGGCCCAAATCCTTGGGTACAGTGAAAGGGCACATCAGGACAAACCAAAACTCCATTGGAGCGCCACGCCCGGACGCACAGGGAGTCGGCCATTTTGACTTGCAATTGGAAAACCGGCTGGACTCAACTTATGTTTTAACGAACTAGTCCCTGGTTTTTCAGCTAAATCCACTCACACATGGTTTAACAGACTCTAGAGTATGTTCTTTTTAAAACATTTTATCAAATGTAAATACTGTCTGTAAATATTATGAACTGTATTGTTTTATGCTTTTTGTAGTGTTTTGTATGTCTTGGGGACTGCAGATGGAAATTAGCTCTAAGAGCTAAAGTCTGGTACAAAGCATCTTTTCATATGCTGATTAATGCTCCTGTACATGTCCCTGTCAAATAAATAAATAAAATACAAAATACAGAGACATGGGGCTACAAACTGATGCCAGCTTTTTTACATTCAACCTCCGGTTTTCAAATAGCGCCCCCACAAAAAACATGCTTTTTTCCCGTACCTTGGACAACCCCTCGCAGGTATGCGCTCTATCCAATCTGGATCATATTTAGCTGACATAAGGCCTCTTATGGTATGAATCCATAGAGCTCAATAACTGCACGGTGCTCACCACTATAGCGCCCCCTATCTATACCTTTAAAATTTTAGTTTGTACGATTTATATGAAACGTTGCAGGTATATTCTACACATTGAAACAAACACAAAAATATATTACATGTACTTGATATTTTCGAAGATGTGGGCGTGGCAAGGGCGCACAAGAAGTCGGCCATTTTAACTTTTAATTGGGAATCCGTCTGGACTCATCTTATGTATAAATGAACTAGTCCCTGCTTTTCAACAGAATAAGCTCACACCTGGTTTAACAGACTTTAGAGACATGGGGCTACAAAAACATCCAGCTTTTTTTTCATTCAACATCTGGTCTTAACCTCTTAACTCCCACCTGAACTGAGCACATTTTCGTCATATTTTGGTGCTTTTGGGCACTTACGTCTCATTTTTGTAACTGCGTTTTTATCGCTATTTTGACGCTTTTTTTCAAGAAGCTTTAAGATATGGGTCAAGTCAAACTGAAGAAAATGTGCTCGGTTAAAGTGGGGGTTAAGAGATTATAATGCCACCAACATCCCTTTTTGCTGTACACTTCACAACACCTCGCAGGCATGCGCTCTATCCAATCTGGATCATATTTAGCTGACATAAGGCCACTTATGGTATGAATCCATAGAGCTCAATAAATGCACGGTGCTCACCACTATAGCGCCCCCTATCTATACCTTGAAAATTTTAGTTTGTACGATTTATATGAAACGTTGCAGGTAGATTCTACACATTAAAACAAACAGAAAACTATATTATAACATGTCTCTATCTTGCTTTGTTCTCGTTATAATTAGGCCCGAGCCAGGACAAAGTCCTGGCAAGGGACTTTTGTTCTCCCCCGGTTTCTTGTTATTATTATTATTCGCCCTCTAAGATCCTGTTTTTCAGTGCCTTCCCGTGCAAAAGTACACGCAGAAATTGGCACAGTGATCAGAGTCGGCGAAAATTGCGTGTCAGTGGGCGACATGCGCACGCCCAAACAAAATGGCTCCGCAGCGCCCCCTCAAAGTTGACCCCCATTCAAAAAGAACATGCATTTTTGGGCGTAGGCCCAAATCCTTGGGTACAGTGAAAGGGCACATCAGGACAAACCAAAAACTCCATTGGAGCACCACGCCCGGACGCACAGGGAGTCGGCCATTTTGACTTGCAATTGGAAAACCGGCTGGACTCAACTTATGTTTTAACGAACTAGTCCCTGGTTTTTCAGCTAAATCAAATCATACTTGGCACAGTGCATCTAGACATCTGACAGTCACATGCGCCTCAGTCAGAGCTTTCCGAAGATGTATAATATGTGGGGGTCAAGGCAACCACTCCACTTATTAAGCCCTTGCACGATGTCCCAACAGCGCCACCTGATGGCTTAAGATGGCTTTTAAGTGGCTTGTAAGTGGCCCGCCCATCCTCCGTGAAAATAGCCAGAGTTCTTATTCTGGCAGCATGATGGCCTCTGTCAGAGTTTCTCCTGAAAATCGTCAATTTTTCCAAAATTCCCCCTTTATTCACAAAAGCCACACTTTTAGACTCCTACATAGTTTTACTACCCCTTTGTTACAGGAAGAAGCTTTAATTTGAACGTTTTTGGCTCCAAAATCAGTTTTTTTGGAAAGTACAATCACAGGAAGTTCAGATAGGCTGTTTCCTGTCCGTCTCCCGTGTATTCTCGTACTATTTTGGTGTCAGCAAAATATTCCATCATCTATCGAGACTTTTGTGGGGCTGGACCACCTTCTCAGATCTTTGGGCACCCAGGGAATTAGCCCTAATTACAAAATGTTTCAATAAATATTGCCTGAACTGTAATTTCGTTTTCTGTGAACACACGAGTGTAACTGTTTCATAAGATTAATATAAAATCCGCAGTGTTGTTGCTTAAGCTTGTATAGCTCCGTTAGTACAGTGCAGGGTTCCCATCCATTAGATTGCCGGTTCAACCCCACAGTGACTTCTTTTTTTTTCTTTTTATTTGTGACTCAGTACCTACTGGGAAGAACCTGAATCGGCGCCTATGGCCCCACCCTCACTAAAAACGGGGAAATGACCCACACATTGTCCGAGCCTGGACTACATGAGCGCAAGGCGTTTCATAAGATATTTGTCAGTTCGGTTGTAAAAGTATCTGTGCTTGTCTAGCTCTGTTTATAGAGTGCAGGGATTGCATCCATTAGATTGCCGGTTCAAACCCAACCATGACTTTTTTGTTTTTCTTTTTTTAATTAATATTTTATTATATCCTCATTAAATACGAGGAAAGAACAGTTTCAAAATATGTGGAACTACACAGAAAGAAATGTGGGGACACTAGGGAAACACTTGAGGCAAAACTGGGGAGGGTGTCAAACAATCAAGAAATGGAGGGGGGTGGGGGAAAGTGACCTGAAATGACCTCTCTCCTCCAGTGGCATGGTGGGATCTAATTTCACCCTGGTCATTTAGATAATAGTAGTAGCCCGCATTAGTCACACCATTACACAGAGTTATAGCTCAGAGATAGTGCGCTGGTCTTTGGTGCAGGAGGTTGCTGGTTCAAACTCAACCAGGTTTTTTTTTTCTTTTTGTGGTTTGGACTGGGCATCTACTGGGAAGAACATAAATCGGCGCCTATGGTCCCAACCTTATTAAAAACGAAGAAAGAACAGTTTAGAAATATGCACAACTACACAGAAAGACATGGGGGACAGTAGGAAAACAATAGAGGAAGAACTGGGGGGAAATGTCGAAAACAATGGAGAAAATGGAGGGGCAAAAATGACCTGAAATGACCTGAAATGACCTCTCTTCCCAAATGCCTTGCTTGGACATATTTTCACACCCGGGGATTTAGAAAAAAGTAGCCCATATCAGGTTAACCTTGGGGTCATGGTAGGAGGTTGCCAGTTCAAACATGGTATTGACACTTTTATAATGCTTTCTCTTTTCACATGGGCCACTAAAGCTCTGAGCCAGATACAACTCCAGAATGAGCACCAAGTTATATAGACACAATTATTTATTTAGCCACTTTTCTACCTTTCACTGCCATTTTCCTCTTTACTCGTGTAGATCACTGCTCTTTTTTCTGCAAATACAAGACTGCACCTCTGTCCAGATGCTGCTGGCTTCTCCCGAGTATTGCAGTTCACTGGTCATAGAAGGTATTTCAACTATAGAACGAGTGAAAAGCACCGCTGTGGTGAACGTGAGGCCGGGGCCTAATGCACGTGGGCTGGCATCATAGATACCTGGGGCAAGAGTAAGGTGTGACGAAGGCAAGGCGAGAGTGGGCCGGAGCAAGAGTTAGCAGAGAGCACACAGGTTGTGTGTGAGGCTGAGGGGAGAGCAGGTTTGGGCGAGAGTAGGGGCGGTAGCAAGGGGGGGCGGTCGCAAGGGAGGCTGCGCCAGGGCGAGGGCCTACATCGCCGCTTGCGGCTTTAATTATGTTTGTTTTTTTAATTTGAAAATCAATAAAACAAAGAAACTTTCATTCTGAAAACTGAATTACACAGAACATTCAATCAGACAATTCATTCATGTTTATTAGAGACGAGCAAATTAAAATAAAATAACATTAAATTATTATTACACTGGACTATTTAAATGAGCGCGTGGCTCCCCTTGTGTGGTTTCAGAGCCTGGACACCAGGGGGCAGTGTGCGCCTGACAGCGGCTCGTTCACCTGAAGAAGACGGACCCGGATGTTCACGGACCAGGTCAGTTTAAGCTTCTGTGTTCTGTTTTTTACATAAAGTTGATTAAAGTGGGGTTTCCTGGACTCTCCCCGGGCCTGGGCCGCGGGCTGGCCCGGGTTTGGCCCGGGTTTGGCCCGGGTTTTCGGCTGTGAGAAAGAGGCTCTGACCTAAAGCTAGACACGGTTTAAGGAGAGTTTTCACGGTTTTATCAGTGTTACATGTGATAAAACTGACACGGACATCACTGTGTCGAAACTACAAAACATTATTTAGATCGTTTTTGTTTTCGTAACCTGCTGTATCAGTGTTTTAAATGAAAAGTATCTTCACAATGTGACGTCAGGCCTGATTCCTCCTCTTTAAGAACTCTCCTGATTAAAAGTTTAAGGCCACATTTCTCATGATTGAATCTTAACAAAGTTCTAAGTCGAACTTCATTCAACAACAACAACAACAACAGTCTGTCCCAAAGCCTTGGTGTTCAAGGCAATACCTTGAAACTCACTTCCTCCCAGTCCAAGGCTTTGGTCGGAGCATAAAAAGCTGCTTCTGGACCTCAGAGGTAAAGGCAGAGACATCACAAAATAAAAAGGAATATATGTTTCAGGAGATGTGAGGGTCAGCTGAGGAGGGGGATTCTGAAGCTCTGGGGATGAAAGTATAATTATATGTTTACTGAATAAATAAAAGCAGTTAGAGATGATCAAACTTTCAGTTCAATGTCCAACAAACAAATCTGGTTCTTTGTTGCTCCATGAAAGAAGTGACATTAATGTTTGAATCAAATAATATAAATTTCAAATTAACAAAACAAATTGTAGATTCATTTTTTCTATTATTGACTAAAAGACAAAAACATAAAATTATTTTTTCTATAAAAACTGCAACTGAAGTTAACAGTAACTGCAGGGTCATTAACAAGTCAAAGCATGTGATTTGTTTCCTCAAAAGTGTCATTTAAATGCTTAAGAGCTCCACCTTTTTTCTATTTTTTTCCTAAGAGCTGTGGTGCATTATGGGTGATTTTGGCAGTGAAGGCTACACTGATGTATCCTGGGTAAATTAGCCACATGCTAAGCTAAGGGAGGACACAGGCCTCCAGACGACTTGTACATTGGAACAGCACTCGGGCGGCGAGTGATGATGTAGCTGCCTGACCACGCCCACTTCAGACCAGGGGGAGGAGCCTGGGCTTGGGAACAGCCCTGTGTAGCAGCGGCCTGGGACGTAAGGAGGGACTTCTCCTGTAGTTAAAGTGTAGGACGTTTCACCGCTTCGTCGAAAAGGCTTCGTCAGCAACACTGAAGTCGGGACAGAAAATCACCTTTAACATCTTAAAACTAAATACGGGTCAGATTTAAATGAACAAATCTCCAGTAAACACAAGCGGCAACAAACGACACAAGGAAACACAAGTTTTACTAAATACAAAAAGAAGAAGTGACTTTAATTCTTTATACTAACTGTACTGTTGTTAAATATTGAGCCAAAAAACCTTTGTCTGTTTATTATTGGAAGGATAAGTTAACCCTGTTCCTCCTGAACGTAACCCTGTTCCTCCTGAACCCTGTTCCTCCTGAACGTAGCCCTGTTCCTCCTGACCTGTTCTCCTGAACGTACCCTGTTCTCCTGAACCTGTTCTCTGACGTAACTGTCCTTTTCCTGAATCCTCCCTGAACTGTTCCTCCTGAACGTAGCCCTGTTCCTCCTGAACCCTGTTCCTCCTGAACGTACCCTGTTCCTCCTGAACCCTGTTCCTCCTGAACGTAGCCCTGTTCCTCCTGAACCCTGTTCCTCCTGAACGTAGCCCTGTTCCTCCTGAACCTGTTCCTCCTGAACGTAGCCCTGTTCCTCCTGAACCCTGTTCCTCCTGAACGTAACCCTGTTCCTCCTGAACCCTGTTCCTCCTGAACCCTGTTCCTCCTGAACCCTGTTCCTCCTGAACGTAACCCTGTTCCTCCTGAACCCTGTTCCTCCTGAACCTGTTCTTCTGTTTCAGCTGACATGGCGGAGCAGTCACATGACCCCTGGCAGAGCGCCATGGACCACGCTGTAGCGGTGGCTCGGAAAGCAGGAGAGGTCAGTGAACCCGGTCCAGATGAATGACTGATGGAGTTTATCGTGTCTCCTTATATTGTGCTGCACGATAGAGGATCAGACGATCTCGATGATAACGATCTCGATGATAACGATCTCGATGATAACGATATCCCTCGTGCACATGTTACCTGGTGTTTTTGTCCCGGGTGCTTCAGGCGCTCGTGTGTAACTGTCTGATCCTCTATCGCGGCACAAACATCTCGATATCGATACATTCGATATATCGATATCAGTGATATTGGGAGACGCTGAAGGACACAATTATGAGAAATGAAACTCTCGGCTCGTCCCTAATATCTAACGATCTAACGATCTAACGATCTAACGATCTAATATCTAACGATCTAATATCTAACGATCTAATATCTAACGATCTAATATCTAACGATCTAATATCTAACGATCTAACGATCTAATATCTAACGATCTAATATCTAACGATCTAACGATCTAACGATCTAATTCTAACGATCTAATATCTAACGATCTAATATCTAACGATCTAACGATCTAACGATCTAATATCTAAAGATCTGAGTCTGCCCTCTGGCCCTCAGATGGTGCGGGCGGCCCTGCAGGTGCAGGACAAGTGCAGCCCGGTCCAGACGAAGACCTCGGCGGTGGATCTCGTCACAGAAACGGATCAGGAAGTGGAGCGGCTCATCATCCAATCAGTGAAGAGCAAGTTCCCCTCCCACAGGTGAGTCGGCCAATCAGTGAAGAGCATGGACTTGTCATGTGACTCTGGGTGGATCCTCAGGAGGAGCTGCTCTTCCTCTGTAGCAGCGTCTCGTCCTAAAGAACAAACATCTCAGGAGGGAGTCACTGAGGCCAGCCGGAGGTCATTCACTGAACATTGTCCTCTGAGGTCAGAGAGAGGAGGTCAGAGAGAGAGGAGGTCAGAGAGAGAGAGGAGAGAGAGAGAGAGAGAGAGAGAGAGAGGAGGTGCAGGAGGTCAGAGAGAGGAGGTCAGAGAGAGAGGAGGTCAGAGAGAGAGGAGGTCAGAGAGAGAGAGGAGGTCAGAGAGAGGAGGTCAGAGAGAGAGAGGAGGTCAGAGAGAGAGGAGGTCAGAGAGAGAGGAGGTGCAGGAGGTCAGAGAGAGAGAGAGGAGGTGCAGGAGGTCAGAGAGAGAGAGGAGGTCAGAGAGGAGGTCAGAGAGAGGAGGTGCAGGAGGTCAGAGAGAGAGAGAGAGAGGTCAGAGAGAGAGAGGTGCAGGAGGTCAGAGAGAGAGAGAGAGAGGTCAGAGAGAGAGGAGGTGCAGGAGGTCAGAGAGAGAGAGGAGGTGCAGGAGGTCAGAGAGGAGGTGCAGGAGGTCAGAGAGAGGAGGTGCAGGAGGTCAGAGAGAGGAGGTGCAGGAGGTCAGAGAGAGGAGGTGCAGGAGGTCAGAGAGAGAGAGGAGGTGCAGGAGGTCAGAGAGAGAGAGAGGAGCAGGAGGTCAGAGAGAGAGAGAGGAGGTGCAGGAGGAGAGAGAGGGAGGTCAGAGAGGAGGTCAGAGAGAGGAGGTGCAGGAGGTCAGAGAGAGAGAGAGGAGGTCAGAGAGAGAGAGGAGGTGCAGGAGGTCAGAGCATGTGTAGTGCAGCGATGCAACTGCTATTGTCCGTTCTCACACTGTTTCTTAGACAGTACGTTAAATAAAACAGATAAAGCTCAGGTTTATTTACAGCCCTGTCATACTGAAGGTGAGAAATGATCCCTTCCTAAAGAAGCCACTGGTCACAGCGTCAGGTTAAACATGGCGTCAGGAGCAAAGAACGGCCAACACTGTCTTTAATATTCTGGAGTTGTTTTAATATTTGAGCTGTTTATGATTCTCACCGTTTGCTCTGAGATAAAAACTCCTACATGAACACAGACGTTTCCTGCTTCAAGTATTTACTGACTTCATCAGTAACTCACTGTCAGAGCTGAGGGGAAAATGGCGAGAGGAAAGACCGCGGCCTCCGTGTCATTTAGGTAAAGCCTGTACTTTACCAGTATAGTCTTTGAATGACTGTTTATTCCAAATGTCTCTCATGTGAGTCGTTTGGATGATTCTGAGGTCGTTCACACGAAATCTGTGTAAACCAAATGAGAAAAACATCTGTTCATGATCTACAAGATGGAGTTTCTCTACAATGTCAAGAAATGGGGAAGAAATTGAAAAATGGGGGTAAAATGCAGGAAATAAAAGTAGAAAAGTTTGATTAAATGTGTGAGGGGGGATTAGGAAAAAACCTGCTTGATGTGGTTCTGGAGTAAAGCGCTTTGGTATTGGTCATGTTTCCTGTGCAGGTTCATTGGGGAGGAGTCAGTGTCGTCAGGAGAGCCCTGTGTGCTCACTACTGCCCCACCTGGATCATCGACCCCATCGACGGCACCACCAACTTTGTGCACGGGTGAGTCACTCAGTCTTTAAAGTGCACGTGTCCTGCAGGTGGAGCTCAGAATAAAAACATTACATTTATTAATGTAATGTTTCTCCAGGAGGAACTACATGTGGTTTATAACTTATCAACACATCACAAAACTTACTGTATCACAAACAAGTATCAGGTTAAAGCGGATCATCCCAGCTCAAAGGAAAACTTTGGAAATGGTTTGAACATTTTAGAACATTTTGTAAAATGTGGTCCAACATGTCTGTGTGGCTCCCTGGTCTTTCCACGATTATTCATTCACAAAGACATGTTTGGTATCCACGTGTAGCATGAAAGGCTGTGAACGAGATGACGCTGTAATCCAAATATGGTCATTTCCTTTGTGGGAGACAGCAGCGGCTAAACTTTAACAACATCTGTTTACTTTACAGACGCGCACTTTACAGACTCGCACTTTACAGACTCCACACTTTACAGACTCACACTTTACAGACTCGCACTTTACAGACTCACACTTTACAGACTCGCACTTTACAGACTCTCACTTTACAGACTCACACTTTACAGACTCACACTTTACAGACTCGCACTTTACAGACTCACACTTTACAGACTCACACTTTACAGACTCGCACTTTACAGACTCACACTTTACAGACTCGCACTTTACAGACTCACACTTTACAGACTCCGCACTTTACAGACGCGCACTTTACAGACTCGCACTTTACAGACTCCGCACTTTACAGACTCACACTTTACAGACTCGCACTTTACAGACTCACACTTTACAGACTCACACTTTACAGACTCACACTTTACAGACTCCGCACTTTACAGACTCCACACTTTACAGACTCACACTTTACAGACTCACACTTTACAGACTCACACTTTACAGACTCGCACTTTACAGACTCCACACTTTACAGACTCACACTTTACAGACTCCACACTTTACAGACTCACACTTTACAGACTCCGCACTTTACAGACTCACACTTTACAGACTCCGCACTTTACAGACTCCGCACTTTACAGACTCCGCACTTTACAGACTCGCACTTTACAGACTCCGCACTTTACAGACTCACACTTTACAGACTCACACTTTACAGACTCACACTTTACAGACTCACACTTTACAGACTCGCACTTTACAGACTCCACACTTTACAGACTCCACACTTTACAGACTCCACACTTTACAGACTCACACTTTACAGACTCCACACTTTACAGACTCCACACTTTACAGACTCCACACTTTACAGACTCACACTTTACAGACTCACACTTTACAGACTCCACACTTTACAGACTCCACACTTTACAGACTCCACACTTTACAGACTCCACACTTTACAGACTCCACACTTTACAGACTCCACACTTTACAGACTCACACTTTACAGACTCCACACTTTACAGACTCCACACTTTACAGACTCGCACTTTACAGACTCGCACTTTACAGACTCCGCACCGCACTTTACAGACTCACACTTTACAGACTCCCACTTTACAGACTCACACTTTACAGACTCGCACTTTACAGACTCCACACTTTACAGACTCCACACTTTACAGACTCACACTTACAGACTCACACTTTACAGACTCCGCACTTTACAGACTCCGCACTTTACAGACTCGCACTTTACAGACTCACACTTTACAGACTCCACACTTTACAGACTCCACACTTTACAGACTCCACACTTTACAGACTCCACACTTTACAGACTCACACTTTACAGACTCACACTTTACAGACTCGCACTTTACAGACTCGCACTTTACAGACTCGCACTTTACAGACTCCGCACTTTACAGACTCACACTTTACAGACTCGCACTTTACAGACTCGCACTTTACAGACTCCACACTTTACAGACTCACACTTTACAGACTCACACTTTACAGACTCGCACTTTACAGATCGCACTTTACAGACTCGCACTTTACAGACTCCGCACTTTACAGACTCCGCACTTTACAGACTCCGCACTTTACAGACTCCGCACTTTACAGACTCCGCACTTTACAGACTCGCACTTTACAGACTCGCACTTTACAGACTCGCACTTTTAACAGACTCCGCACTTTACAGACTCACACTTTACAGACTCACACTTTACAGACTCCACACTTTACAGACTCCACACTTTACAGACTCGCACTTTACAGACTCGCACTTTAACAGACTCCGCACTTTACAGACTCACACTTTACAGACTCACACTTTACAGACTCCACACTTTACAGACTCGCACTTTACAGACTCGCACTTTACAGACTCGCACTTTACAGACTCCGCACTTTACAGACTCACACTTTACAGACTCCACACTTTACAGACTCACACTTTACAGACTCACACTTTACAGACTCCACACTTTACAGACTCCACACTTTACAGACTCGCACTTTACAGACTCGCACTTTACAGACTCGCACTTTACAGACTCCACTTTACAGACTCACACTTTACAGACTCACACTTTACAGACTCACACTTTACAGACTCCACACTTTACAGACTCCACACTTTACAGACTCGCACTTTACAGACTCGCACTTTACAGACTCGCACTTTACAGACTCGCACTTTACAGACTCCACACTTTACAGACTCCACACTTTACAGACTCACACTTTACAGACTCGCATTTACAGACTCGCACTTTACAGACTCCGCACTTTACAGACTCCGCACTTTACAGACTCGCACTTTACAGACTCGCACTTTACAGACTCGCACTTTACAGACTCCGCACTTTACAGCCGCACTTTACAGACTCCGCACTTTACAGACTCCGCACTTTACAGACTCCGCACTTTACAGACTCCGCACTTTACAGACTCCGCACTTTACAGACTCGCACTTTACAGACTCGCACTTTACAGACTCGCACTTTACAGACTCCCCAACTGCACTTTACAGACTCGCACTTTACAGACTCGCACTTTACAGACTCCCACTTTACAGACTCGCACTTTACAGACTCGCACTTTACAGACTCCCACTTACAGACTCGACTTTAATCTTTACAGACTCCGCACTTTACAGACTCGCACTTTACAGACTCGCACTTTACAGACTCGACTTTACAGACTCGCACTTTACAGACTCCACACTTTACAGACTCGCACTTTACAGACTCGCACTTTACAGACTCCGCACTTTACAGACTCGCACTTTACAGACTCGCACTTTACAGACTCCACACTTTACAGACTCGCACTTTACAGACTCGCACTTTACAGACTCGCACTTTACAGACTCCACACTTTACAGACTCCACACTTTACAGAAACTCACACTTTACAGACTCCACACTTTACAGACTCCACACTTTACAGACTCGCATTTAAACAGACCCACTTTACAGACTCCGCACTTTACAGACTCCGCACTTTACAGACTCCGCACTTTACAGACTCCGCACTTTACAGACTCCGCACTTTACAGACTCCGCACTTTACAGACCCGCACTTTACAGACTCCGCACTTTACAGACTCCGCACTTTACAGACTCCGCACTTTACAGACTCGCACTTTACAGACCTCGCACTTTACAGATCGCACTTTACAGACTCCACACTTTACAGACTCACACTTTACAGACTCCACACTTTAGTTTATTCCAAACCTAAACTAAAGTCGTTTGTCGTTGAAGGTACCCGTTTGTGGGCGTGTGCATCGGGCTTCGCTGTCAATCAACAGGTAAAGCCCCGCCTCCTCGCTGTGACGTCGTCCTGATGCATTGTGGGAAACGTAGTGTGTTCCTCTGTGCAGGTGGAGTGGGGCGTGGTCTACAGCGCCATCGAGGACAAGATGTACACGGCCCGAAGAGGACGAGGAGCTTTCTGCAACGGGCGCCCCCTACAGGTGTCTCCACAGACAGGTCAGAGAGAGAGCCCCTACAGGTGTCCCACAGACAGGTCAGAGAGAGAGAGCCCCCTACAGGTGTCCCACAGACAGGTCAGAGAGAGAGAGCCCCTACAGGTGTCCCCACAGACAGGTCAGAGAGAGAGCGCCCCCTACAGGTGTCCCACAGACGGGTCAGAGAGAGAGCGCCCCCTACAGGTGTCCCCACAGACGGGTCAGAGAGAGAGAGCCCCCTACAGGTGTCCCACAGACAGGTCAGAGAGAGAGAGCCCCCCTACAGGTGTCCCCACAGACAGGTCAGAGAGAGAGCGCCCCCTACAGGTGTCTCCACAGACAGGTCAGAGAGAGAGAGCCCCTACAGGTGTCTCCACAGACAGGTCAGAGAGAGAGCCCCCTACAGGTGTCCCCACAGACAGGTGAGAGAGAGAGAGCGCCCCTACAGGTGTCCCCACAGACAGGTCAGAGAGAGAGAGCCCCTACAGGTGTCTCCACAGACAGGTCAGAGAGAGAGCCCCCTACAGGTGTCCCCACAGACGGGTCAGAGAGAGAGCGCCCCCTACAGGTGTCCCACAGACAGGTCAGAGAGAGAGCGCCCCCTACAGGTGTCCCCACAGACAGGTCAGAGAGAGAGAGCCCCCTACAGGTGTCCCCACAGACGGGTGAGAGAGAGAGAGACCCCTACAGGTGTCCCCACAGACGGGTGAGAGAGAGAGCGCCCCCTACAGGTGTCCCCACAGACAGGTCAGAGAGAGAGAGCCCCTACAGGTGTCCCCACAGACGGGTGAGAGAGAGAGCGCCCCCTACAGGTGTCCCCACAGACGGGTGAGAGAGAGAGCGCCCCTACAGGTGTCCCCACAGACAGGTCAGAGAGAGAGCGCCCCCTACAGGTGTCCCCACAGACAGGTGAGAGAGAGAGAGCGCCCCCTACAGGTGTCCCCACAGACGGTCAGAGAGAGAGAGCCCCTACAGGTGTCCCCACAGACAGGTCAGAGAGAGAGCGCCCTACAGGTGTCTCCACAGACAGGTCAGAGAGAGAGCGCCCTACAGGTGTCCCCACAGACGGGTCAGAGAGAGAGCGCCCCCTACAGGTGTCCCCACAGACAGGTCAGAGAGAGAGCGCCCCTACAGGTGTCCCCACAGACAGGTCAGAGAGAGAGAGCCCCCTACAGGTGTCCCCACAGACGGGTGAGAGAGAGAGAGACCCCTACAGGTGTCCCACAGACGGGTGAGAGAGAGAGCGCCCCCTACAGGTGTCCCCACAGACAGGTCAGAGAGAGAGAGCCCCTACAGGTGTCCCCACAGACAGGTCAGAGAGAGAGCGCCCCCTACAGGTGTCCCCACAGACAGGTGAGAGAGAGAGAGCGCCCCCTACAGGTGTCCCCACAGACGGGTGAGAGAGAGAGAGACCCCTACAGGTGTCCCCACAGACGGGTCAGAGAGAGAGCGCCCCCTACAGGTGTCCCCACAGACAGGTCAGAGAGAGAGCCCCCTACAGGTGTCCCCACAGACAGGTCAGAGAGAGAGCGACCCCTACAGGTGTCCCCACAGACAGGTCAGAGAGAGAGCGCCCCCTACAGGTGTCCCCACAGACAGGTCAGAGAGAGAGCCCCCTACAGGTGTCCCCACAGACAGGTCAGAGAGAGAGCGACCCCTACAGGTGTCCCCACAGACAGGTCAGAGAGAGAGAGCCCCCTACAGGTGTCCCACAGACAGGTCAGAGAGAGAGCGCCCCCTACAGGTGTCCCCACAGACAGGTCAGAGAGAGAGCGCCCTACAGGTGTCCCACAGACAGGTCAGAGAGAGAGCGCCCCCTACAGGTGTCCCCACAGACAGGTCAGAGAGAGAGCGCCCCCTACAGTGTCCCCACAGACGGGTGAGAGAGAGAGAGACCCCTACAGGTGTCCCCACAGACGGGTGAGAGAGAGAGAGACCCCTACAGGTGTCCCCACAGACGGGTCAGAGAGAGAGCGCCCCCTACAGGTGTCCCCACAGACAGGTCAGAGAGAGAGCGCCCCTACAGGTGTCCCCACAGACAGGTCAGAGAGAGAGCGCCCCCTACAGGTGTCCCCACAGACAGGTCAGAGAGAGAGAGCGCCCCCTACAGGTGTCCCCACAGACAGGTCAGAGAGAGAGAGCGCCCCCTACAGGTGTCCCCACAGACAGGTCAGAGAGAGAGCCCCTACAGGTGTCCCCACAGACAGGTCAGAGAGAGAGAGAGCCCCCTACAGGTGTCCCCACAGACAGGTGAGAGAGAGAGAGCCCCCTACAGGTGTCCCCACAGACAGGTCAGAGAGAGAGAGACCCCTACAGGTGTCCCCACAGACAGGTGAGAGAGAGAGAGCCCCTACAGGTGTCCCCACAGACAGGTCAGAGAGAGAGCGCCCTACAGGTGTCCCCACAGACAGGTCAGAGCGAGAGAGACCCCTACAGGTGTCCCCACAGAAAGGTCAGAGAGAGAGAGACCCCTACAGGTGTCCCACAGACAGGTGAGAGAGAGAGAGCGCCCCTACAGGTGCCCCACAGACGGGTGAGAGAGAGAGAGCCCCCTACAGGTGTCCCACAGACGGGGTCAGAGAGAGAGAGCCCCCTACAGGTGTCCCCACAGACAGGTCAGAGAGAGAGAGCCCCCTACAGGTGTCTCCACAGACAGGTCAGAGAGAGAGCCGCCTACAGGTGTCTCCACAGACAGGTCAGAGAGAGAGAGAGCCCCTACAGGTGTCCCCACAGACAGGTGAGAGAGAGAGCCGCCTACAGTGTCTCCACAGACAGGTCAGAGAGAGAGAGCACCCCCTACAGGTGTCCCCACAGACAGGTCAGAGAGAGAGAGAGCCCCCTACAGGTGTCCCCACAGACAGGTCAGAGAGGAGAGACCCTACAAGTGTCCCCACAGACGGGTCAGAGAGAGAGCCCCTACAGGTGTCCCCACAGACGGGTCAGAGAGAGAGAGCCCCCTACAGGTGTCTCCACAGACAGGTCAGAGAGAGAGCGCCCCCTACAGGTGTCTCCACAGACGGGTCAGAGAGAGAGAGCCGCCTACAGGTGTCTCCACAGACGGGTCAGAGAGAGAGAGCCCCCTACAGGTGTCCCCACAGACGGGTCAGAGAGAGAGAGCCCCCTACAGGTGTCTCCACAGACAGGTCAGAGAGAGAGCGCCCCCTACAGGTGTCTCCACAGACGGGTCAGAGAGAGAGAGCCGCCTACAGGTGTCTCCACAGACGGGTCAGAGAGAGAGAGCCCCCTACAGGTGTCCCCACAGACGGGTCAAAGAGAGAGAGCCCCTACAGGTGTCCCCACAGACGGGTCAGAGAGAGAGCGCCCCCTACAGGTGTCCCACAGACGGGTCAGAGAGACAGCGCCCCCTACAGGTGTTAATATTCTGGTTAACCGCGTTAACCCCTCGTGTCCCGCAGACGTGCACAGGGCGATGGCGGCCACAGAGTTCGGCTCAACAGAGATCCTGACGTCGTGGAAAAATCTTCAGCAGCCTCCGGAAAGTGCTGTCCCTGCCGGTGCACGGGTAACGCCCTAACAAATACATACTCCCTACATGCTCCCTATATACTCCCTACATGCTCCCTATATACTCCCTACATGCTCCCTATATACTCCCTACATATTCCCTACATATTCCCTACATACTCCCTACATACTCCCTACATATTCCCTACATACTCCCTACATATTCCCTACATATTCCCTACATACTCCCTACATATTCCCTACATATTCCCTACATACTCCCTACATACTCCCTACATACTCCCTACATACTCCCTACATATTCCCTACATACTCCCTACATATTCCCTACATATCACCATATCCCGCCACATTTTTATTCTGCTCAAGTTGTTTAAAAAAATGTGGGAAAATGTGAAAAAAGGACAAAAACAATGTCAAAAACCCAGCGGAAATGTAAAAAGAATGTTGGGGAGAGTGTGGGGGGAGATGGGTGTGACGAGTGTGGGGGAGATGGGTGTGACGAGTGTGGGGGGAGATGGGTGTGACGAGTGTGGGGGGAGATGGGTGTGACGAGTGTGGGGGGAGATGGGTGTGACGAGTGTGGGGGAAATTAAGGACTCTGAGGATTTGTGAGGCGTTCATGTGAAACAGGAGGAGTCAGCGCCAAGCAGCCAATCACAGCTGAGACACGGCAACAAAATGGCGACGGAAACGTGACAAAATAAATAAATGACAAGTGACGATCAGTTTTGTATGTCTTAGCTTTCAAATGAGGCTTTACCCGGGCAGATGTGTGTTCTTGTAGTGGCGCAGGTGTTACAGATGTTACAGGTGTTACAGATGTGTATCCTTGTCGTGTACATGGCGCAGGTGTTACAGATGTGTATCCTTGTAGAGTACATGGCGCAGATGTTACAGATGTCTCTCCTTGTAGAGTACATGGCGCAGATGTTACAGGTGTTACAGATGTCTCTCCTTGTAGAGTACATGGCACAGATGTTACAGGTGTTACAGATGTCTCTCCTTGTAGAGTACATGGCGCAGATGTTACAGATGTCTCTCCTTGTAGAGTACATGGCGCAGGTGTTACAGATGTCTCTCCTTGTAGAGTACATGGCGCAGATGTTACAGATGTCTCTCCTTGTAGTGTACATGGCGCAGATGTTACAGATGTCTCTCCTTGTAGAGTACATGGCGCAGGTGTTACAGATGTTACAGGTGTTACAGATGTGTATCCTTGTAGTGTACATGGCGCAGATGTTACAGATGTGTATCCTTGTAGTGTACATGGCGCAGGTGTTACAGATGTGTATCCTTGTAGTGTACATGGCGCAGGTGTTACAGATGTGTATCCTTGTAGTGTACATGGCGCAGGTGTTTACAGATGTGTATCCTTGTAGAGTACATGGCGCAGGTGTTACAGATGTGTATCCTTGTAGTGTACATGGCGCACATGGCGCAGGTGTTACAGATGTGTATCCTTGTGTGTACATGGCCAGGTTTACAATGTGTATCCTTGTAGTGTACATGGCGCAGGTGTTACAGATGTGTATCCTTGTAGTGTACATGGCGCAGGTGTTACAGATGTTTCTGTAGTAATGGCGCAGGTGTTACAGGTTCTCCTTGTAGTGTACATGGCGCAGATGTTACAGATGTCTCTCCTTGTCGTGTACATGGCGCAGATGTTACAGATGTCTCTCCTTGTCGTGTACATGGCGCAGATGTTACAGATGTCTCTCCTTGTAGAGTACATGGCGCAGGTGTTACAGATGTCTCTCCTTGTAGAGTACATGGCGCAGATGTTACAGATGTGTATCCTTGTAGAGTACATGGCGCAGATGTTACAGATGTGTATCCTTGTAGTGTACATGGCGCAGATGTTACAGATGTCTCTCCTTGTCGTGTACATGGCGCAGATGTTACAGATGTCTCTCTTGTAGAGTACATGGCGCAGGTGTTACAGATGTCTCTCCTTGTAGTGTACATGGCGCAGATGTTACAGATGTGATCCTTGTAGAGTACATGGCGCAGATGTTACAGATGTCTCTCCTTGTAGTGTACATGGCGCAGATGTTACAGATGTCTCTCCTTGTCGTGTACATGGCGCAGATGTTACAGATGTCTCTCCTTGTAGAGTACATGGCGCAGGTGTTACAGATGTCTCTCCTTGTAGAGTACATGGCGCAGATGTTACAGATGTGTATCCTTGTAGAGTACATGGCGCAGATGTTACAGATGTGTATCCTTGTAGAGTACATGGCGCAGGTGTTACAGATGTCTCTCCTTGTAGTGTACATGGCGCAGGTGTTACAGATGTGTATCCTTGTAGTGTACATGGTGCAGATGTTACAGATGTCTCTCCTTGTAGAGTACATGGCGCAGATGTTACAGATGTCTCTCCTTGTCGTGTACATGGCGCAGGTGTTACAGATGTGTATCCTTGTAGAGTACATGGCGCAGGTGTTACAGATGTGTATCCTTGTAGTGTACATGGCGCAGATGTTACAGATGTGTATCCTTGTAGAGTACATGGCGCAGATGTTACAGATGTGTATCCTTGTAGAGTACATGGCGCAGATGTTACAGATGTGTATCCTTGTAGTGTACATGGCGCAGATGTTACAGATGTGTATCCTTGTAGTGTACATGGCGCAGATGTTACAGATGTCTCTCCTTGTAGTGTACATGGCGCAGGTGTTACAGATGTCTCTCCTTGTAGTGTACATGGCGCAGATGTTACAGATGTGTATCCTTGTAGTGTACATGCGCAGGTGTTACAGATGTGTATCTTGTAGTGTACATGGCGCAGGTTACAGATGTGTATCCTTGTAGAGTACATGCGCAGGTGTTACAGATGTGTATCCTTGTAGAGTACATGGCGCAGGTGTTACAGATGTGTATCCTTGTAGTGTACATGGCGCAGATGTTACAGATGTCTCTCCTTGTAGTGTACATGGCGCAGGTGTTACAGATGTGTATCCTTGTAGAGTACATGGCGCAGGTGTTACAGATGTTACAGGTGTTACAGATGTGTATCCTTGTAGTGTACATGGCGCAGATGTTACAGATGTGTATCCTTGTAGTGTACATGGCGCAGATGTTACAGATGTGTATCCTTGTAGTGTACATGGCGCAGATGTTACAGATGTCTCTCCTTGTAGTGTACATGGCGCAGATGTTACAGATGTCTCTCCTTGTCGTGTACATGGCGCAGATGTTACAGATGTCTCTCCTTGTAGAGTACATGGCGCAGGTGTTACAGATGTCTCTCCTTGTAGAGTACATGGCGCAGATGTTACAGATGTGTATCCTTGTAGAGTACATGGCGCAGATGTTACAGATGTGTATCCTTGTAGAGTACATGGCGCAGGTGTTACAGATGTCTCTCCTTGTAGTGTACATGCGCAGGTGTTACAGATGTGTATCCTTGTAGTGTACATGGTGCAGATGTTACAGATGTCTCTCCTTGTAGAGTACATGGCGCAGATGTTACAGATGTCTCTCCTTGTCGTGTACATGGCGCAGGTGTTACAGATGTGTATCCTTGTAGAGTACATGGCGCAGGTGTTACAGATGTGTATCCTTGTAGTGTACATGGCGCAGGTGTTACAGATGTGTATCCTTGTAGTGTACATGGCGCAGATGTTACAGATGTGTATCCTTGTAGAGTACATGGCGCAGATGTTACAGATGTGTATCCTTGTAGAGTACATGGCGCAGATGTTACAGATGTGTATCCTTGTAGTGTACATGGCGCAGATGTTACAGATGTGTATCCTTGTAGTGTACATGGCGCAGATGTTACAGATGTCTCTCCTTGTAGTGTACATGGCGCAGGTGTTACAGATGTCTCTCCTTGTAGTGTTACATGGCGCAGATGTTACAGATGTGTAATACACTGGTGTGTCTTGTTGTACATGGCGCAGGTGTTACAGATGTGTATCCTTGTAGAGTACATGGCGCAGGTGTTACAGATGTGTATCCTTGTAGAGTACATGGCGCAGGTGTTACAGGATGTGTATCCTTGTAGTGTACATGGCGCAGGTGTTACAGATGTGTATCCTTGTAGAGTACATGGCGTTCAGATGTTACAGTGTTACAGATGTGTTCCTTGTAGTGTACATGGCGCAGTGTTACAGATGTGTATCCTTGTAGTGTACATGGCGCAGATGTTACAGATGTGTATCCTTGTAGTGTACATGGCGCAGATGTTACAGATGTCTCTCCTTGTAGTGTACATGGCGCAGGTGTTACAGATGTGTATCCTTGTAGAGTACATGGCGCAGGTGTTACAGATGTGTATCCTTGTAGTGTACATGGCGCAGATGTTACAGATGTCTCTCCTTTAGTGTAACATGGCGCAGGTGTTACAGATTGTCTCTCCTTGTAGTGTACATGGCGCAGGTGTTACAGATGTGTATCCTTGTAGTGTACATGGCGCAGATGTTACAGATGTCTCTCCTTGTAGAGTACATGGCGCAGGTGTTACAGATGTTACAGTGTTACAGATGTGTATCCTTGTAGTGTACATGGTGCAGATGTTACAGATGTCTCTCCTTGTAGTGTACATGGCGCAGGTGTTACAGATGTGTATCCTTGTAGTGTACATGGTGCAGATGTTACAGATGTCTCTCCTTGTAGAGTACATGGCAGCAGATGTTACAGATGTGTATCCTTGTAAGTACATGGCGCAAGTTACAGATGTCTCTCCTTGTAGGAGTAATGGCGCAATGTTACAGATGTGTATCCTTGTTAGAAGTAACATGGCGCAGATGTACAGATGTGTATCTTGGTAGAGTACATGCGCAGAGTTACAAGATGTCCTCTCTTGTATTGTACATGCGCCAGGTGTTACAGATGTGTATCCTTGTAAGGTACATGGCGCAGGTGTACAGATGTGTATCCTTGTAGTGTACATGGTGCAGATGTTACAGATGTCTCTCCTTGTAGAGTACATGGCGCAGGTGTTACAGATGTGTATCCTTGTAGTGTACATGGTGCAGATGTTACAGTGTCTCTCCTTGTAGAGTACATGGCGCAGTGTTACAGATGTGTATCCTTGTAGAGTACATGGCGCAGATGTTACAGATGTCTCTCCTTGTAGAGTACATGGCGCAGATGTTACAGATGTGTATCCTTGTAGAGTACATGGCGCAGATGTTAAGATGTTATCCTTGTAGAGTACATGGCGCAGATGTTACAGATGTCTCTCCTTGTAGTGTACATGGCGCAGTGTTACAGATGTCTCTCCTTGTAGTGTACATGGCGCAGGTGTTACAGATGTCTCTCCTTGTAGTGTACATGGCGCAGGTGTTACAGATGTGTATCCTTGTAGGTACATGGCGCAGGTGTTACAGATGTGTATCCTGTAGTGTACATGGCGCAGGTGTTACAGATGTCCTCTCCTTGTAGAGTACATGGTGCAGGTGTTACAGATGTGTATCCTTGTAGAGTACATGGCGCAGATGTTACAGATGTCTCTCCTTGTAGTGTACATGGTGCAGGTGTTACAGATGTCTCTCCTTGTAGTGTACATGGCGCAGATGTTACAGATGTCTCTCCTTGTAGAGTACGCGGCGCAGGCTCAGCAGCTCTGAACATGTGTGCCGTGGCGGCCGGTTTTGTCGAGGTTTACTATGAGACTGGGATCCACGTGTGGGACGTGGCGGCGGCGTCTGTGATCGTCACCGAGGCGGGAGGAGTTCTGTTCGACACTACAGGCGAGTACCTCACCGTCAGAGAGCGCCCCCTGTGTGACTCTGGCTGACTCTCTCCTGTTTCCTGCAGGGGCGCCGTGGACCTGATGTCTCGCACGATTGTCGCTGCGAACAACAAACCATCGCCACGAGAATCATCGAGCAGCTGGACGTTTACCGCCCGAGAGAGACGACCACGGAGCGGCCCCGTGATAAACCTCTGCCTGGGTGCTCCGGGTGCTCTTCCTGGGTTCTGACTCGTCCTCTGCTGGAACAGAGGCAGAAGTCAAACATTTAAATTGAAGTGACTAAAATGACACTAAATCTGTGATAATAGAACACGGGAGATTTTATTGTTTTTGAGCGTCTGGACTTCACTTTGTGACATCATCAGGTGGTGACTGTTTATTTCTGTTCAAAATAAAATGTTTTAAATGAAAGCTCACGGTTTGGTTTTTATTTATTTTTATGGAGTCTGCCCCTCTGTCCTTTTCCTCTCTTTTGTAGTAGTAGTATTAGAAAATGAGAAAATTAATTTGCAGTGAGTAAAAAGTGTTGTTTTTTATTTATTTTTATTTCAACTTAAAACAAACATACGCACACATCTCACATTCTATGAAATGTTCTTTAAACTTAAATCAAGGGAATATAATAGACAAATGTTGAAAAGAGACTAAACAATACAAACTAGAAATGTGAATAAATACATATTACAAAGAAAAAATAATAAAGAAACCATTCAGACTACGTTTGAAATATGTTAGAGGCGAAAAAACTAAATGAATAGTAACAAAAAAATTAAAAATCGTCAGATACACTTTTATCTTCAGATGGAATTCGTTTCATATAGAAATGTTCTTTAATAACCCTGTGACAGACCAGCTGTGCAGGATAATAATATTTAATATTTCCTGCAGCAGCAAACACATAAACACATAAATACTGCTTTAAAGCTAAAAACACTCGAGTACTGTTACTGTGTTTTTACTGGATTATTATAACAGAAATATTTCACGTTGAGTGATTGATTCTGCTCAAACATGAATTTCCCTCTGGATCAATAAATCATCCATATCTTCTCTCCGCTCTTCTTAACCTCTTACCCAAGGGCATTTTCCCCAGTTCTGCTTTACCCAAATCTAAAAGGTCATCGCCTATAGGCCAGGGTAACGCCTCATTTGAAAGCTAAGCCAACTCGTCTCAACAGATCCTTTTCCTCTCGTTGCTACAGTTTCATCTGTTGTTTTTTTTGGACACTTCTCCAGTAAGTTTTAGATTGGGTAAAGCCAGACTAAGATGAGCTCGGTTCAGGCGGGGGTTAAGAGGTGAAGAGCACACCGTCAGGCCTTTGATCTGTCAAACCTCCGCCGCATCAGCTGGACCCGGTCACGAGACCCCACGCTGCGCACGTGACGCAGTAATCTCCTCCTCGCCGCCGTCGCGCGCGCGCTCGTGCACGGATCGGACGGAGCTGAAGAAGATGGCGGAAATCAAGACCGGGATCTTCGCCAAAAATGTCCAGAAAAGGATCAACCGCGCGCAGGAGAAGGTACGACCGGCCCGGGAGCGCGCGGACCGGCCTGAGACCCGCCTGACACCGGCCCGGGACCAGCCTGGCCCCGGTCCAGTCCCAGTCTAGTCCCGGTTCAGCTGTGGCTCACGGGCAGAGCCGCTTATAGGGCCGTGGTTTGGGCTGTGTGACTCTGACTGTGGGTTTGAAGGGGTTTAGTCCCGGTTTAGTCCCGGTTTAGTCCCGGTTTCTCTGCGGCGTCACTCGGTCTTTGCCGCGCGTCACGTGAGCGCGTTGCTGTCGCTGTCCGCGGTGCTGAAGCGTCGGGAGCGCGCGCACATCTCAGTCCTGGTTTAGCTCAGGTTTAGCTCGGCTCTGGTCCGGCTCTGGTTTAGGTTTAGGTTTTCATCCACAGACCGTCCCCCCCTCCTCCCCCACAAGGTCAGGCCTCTGCGTCATGGCGTCACGCGCAGAGCAAGGACACTGTCACGCTTTACAGCCTGTAGGGGGCGCTGGCTCTGGTGGAACATGTTTCATTAAGACTTTATGGAAACTGATCCGAGCTTCATCTGATCCATGTCCGAGCAGGAACAGGAGGAGGTGGAGCAGGAGGAACAGGAGGAGGAGAGGCCAGCCTCCTCGGCTCCTCCTCCTCTGGCTCTGACGCCACATCATGTAAATGTTTTTACACATTTCTATATTGTTCTTGAGACAGCAAATGTTTTTTTACTATTTCCAAATGAAATGGGTCCGACCGGAGTTTGAATTGGCCGTCGCTCCTCTCCTCTCCTCCTCCTCTTCCTCCTCCTCTCCTCCTCCTCCTCCTCCTCCTCCTCCTCCTCTCTTCCTCCTCCTCTCCTCCTCCTCTTCCTCCTCCTCTCCTCCTCCTCTTCCTCCTCCTCCTCCTCCTCCTCCTCCTCCTCCTCTTCCTCCTCCTCCTCCTCCTCCTCCTCCTCCTCCTCCTCCTCCTCCTCCGTTTGATTCGGGGGTTACACTCCTTCACCGTGAGGCCCCGCCGCTCGATGGTGCTGTGGGACCAGGACAGACTGAAATCTCTAGTTTTCAATAAGTCTATTCCACGCCCTGTTCCAAAGTTACATCCAAATGGCGGCGGTGATGTCGAGGATCAGATTAAAGGAATAGGCCAGTGTTTTTCCATACTGAGATCTTTCTACCTGAGCTTAGACGAGTTCATTTGTACCTGTCTGGTCTTCACGTGTGTCTTCAGTCACGTAAACACAGCACAGACGGCGTTAGCATTTAGCCTCTCTCTTCTCCTCTATAGCTCCAAACGAGGTGAGATAGAAGCTACCAAACTCTTCCACGTTTTCCCGATTTAAATATGGTTACATGAAGTGTTACACTATAAAGTATAATTACACAAAATTAAACAATGTGGATTTTCTAAGCGGAACTCGTCTAAGCTCAGGTAAGAACAGATCTCAGTATGGAAAAACGCTGGCCTATTCCTTTAAGTTAACGGTCACTGTCCAATCATCGTCATAGCAACCAGACATGCTCCTCCCATAGAGACGAATGCTAACTTCAGAGCCGAGCCTAACACTGGCCTTCATGAGCTGCACCTTTACTCTCATGGTGCTGCCCACAGTCAGAGCCGTGTCCTCAGGCGTCTGTCGCCTCTTCAGCCTCACGCCCACGCCAGACCCACACCCAGACCCACACCCGGACCCGGACCCAGACCCACACCCAGACCCGTCCTAGATGTGGCCTTCAAATGGAGGTCTGACTCTGCTCCTGTAGGTTTAGCAGCTGCTCACTAACAGTAACGCTCAGGCTTGATCAGTCTCAGACTCAAGGCAAGTTTATTTGTAGAGCACAATTCATACACAAGGCAATTCAAAGTGCTTCACAGTTGCAGAAGAAATTACAAGAAAACAGATCAAATCAATCAATAAAACATCAACATAAAGTTAATCAATGACAGTAAAAGGCAAGAGTGCAGATAAAATACTTTCAGTTTTCATATGCACGGGTAAAAAGAGCTGTTTTCAGCCTGGATTGAACATTGTCAGAGTTGAGGCCTGTCTCACATCCTCATGAAGACTGTTCCAGATTTTAGCTTTAGCCTCAGCGTGTTTATTATTGACTCTGGGAACCACCAGGAGACCCCTCCCTGAAGTTCTCAGGGCCCGAGATGGTTCATACGGCTCTAACATGTCAGAGATGGACTGACAGGACTGGTCCACTGAGCTGAGGCCTTTAAGGAGCTCCAGGGTCCAGGGCCGAGGCTTTAGATCTGGAGGAGACTCTCCGTGGGAGTAAATACACACTGACAGAAAAGACAGAGGGATATTGTTCATCCAATGACACAATGGAGATCTGTTTATTCACTCAAACTGGGCTGTAAATACTGCTAAACTGGCGCTAGCCGCAGTTAGCCTAGCCTGTTAGCCTGTAAGGGGGCGATGAAAGACCCTCAATCACCCCATTAAGACTGGTATTACCCCAGAGGGACCAAAGGATTTATTTAGTTATTTATTTATTTGATCGGGACAGTGCATGTTAATGAACATACATGGGTCTCATGCATGTAAACAAGCCACACCGGATTGTAGCCTTGGGCTAATTTCCATCCGTCGTCCCCATGCGCCTCTCAAAACTCTCATCATCCTGGCTATTTGGTACATGTTTAGTGGTAGGGGAAACCGAGTACCCGAGGAAACCTACGCAGACATACGAGGAGAACTGCAAACTCCACAGAGAAAGGCCCCGTCCAGGTGGGATCAAACTCCGGGACCTTCTAGCTGTGAAGCACGAGCGCTAACCACTGTGCCACGTGCCGACCTGTGATGGGGCTTTTGTGAAAGGTCAGTTTGGTTTCCCTTTCCCCAGAAAGTAACGCACAGAGATTGAGTTTCTGTACGTCTGGCAGCTCGCCTGTGGACACGACAATGTTGACTAATTCTGGAGGAAAGGGTTGAACTGTGAAGGAACTTCCTGCTCTGGAGAAACTGAACTAAAGCTGAGACCAAGTAAAGCTAATTAATTATAAATGTAATGAAACTATTTGGAATATTCTCTTCCTCGAGAGAGAGGTTGAAGCACTGAGACCTTATCTCTCCTACTGTCAACACTTCCCTCAAGGCCAAGCACAGAGCTAAACCTGCTACAGGACTGAGCTCCTGGTCATATTTGCCCCCGTTAGTTCTGTGTCTGCATCAACACTTTCTTTAGCCCGCCTGGCAACTGGCCAGTCATCTGTATTTCCCATGTCTTCATTTCTATATTGTGCTTACTTAATTAACCTAATTTCACATTATTTCTTTTGTAAGGCGCATTGAAGATGCCTGTGTATGAAATGCGCGTATAAAAAAGTTGCCCTGCCTTTCAGGAGATAGTGCCCTGTCCTCTCCTCTCTGCTCCTCTCTCTGCCTCCTCCTCCTGCTTCCTCCTCTGCTCCTCCTCCTCCTCTGCTCCTCTCTGCCCTCCTCCCCTCTGCTCCTCCCTCTGTCCTCTCCTCCTCGTTCTTCCTGACTGACTCGTGTTTTTTGCAGGTTTTACAGAAACTGGGAAAAGCCGATGCAACCAAGAGAGCAGTTAGAACAAGTCGTCAACTCAACTCAGACGACAAGAAGGTCAGTCTGATCTGCTCTCCTTCCTCCTCTGCACCTACTCCTCTGCACCTCTTCCTCCCTCATCCTTCTGTTCCATGTCATTTGCCAGTTTGTTAGTGTTGTATCCCTCAGAATAAAATAATAGAACATGATGATGTGTTCAGTCGCCGAGGGCTCACGGCTGCAGAGGGAGACTGAAGAACTTACATGGCGGCCATTAAGGTGTGTTCATTAAACTGTTATGTCGAATCTGTTTGTGTTCATATAGTGTATGTAGAATAATGTTTGTGTTCATTAACTGTATGTAGCTGTTTGTGTTCATTAAACTGTATGTAGAATATGTTTGTTTCATTAAGTGGTATGTAGAATCTGTTTGTGTTCATTATAGTGTTATAGAATCTGTTTGTGTTATATACTGTATGTAAATATGTTGTTGTTTATTATAGTGATAGAAATGTTTTGTGTCATTATAGTGTATTGTAGAATATGTTGTGCAT
This sequence comes from Neogobius melanostomus, assembly GCA_007210695.1. Classification (NCBI taxonomy): domain Eukaryota; kingdom Metazoa; phylum Chordata; class Actinopteri; order Gobiiformes; family Gobiidae; genus Neogobius; species Neogobius melanostomus. The sequence continues at coordinate 77,891 of VHKM01001221.1, read as the reverse complement.
AACGTATGTAGAAATGTTTGTGTTCATTATAGTGTAAGTAGAATCTGTTTGTTCATTATGTGTCTATAGAATATTGTTGTGTTCATTATACTGATGTTAAATATGTTTGTGTTCATTATAGTTATGTAGAAAGTTTGTGTTATATGTGTATGTAGAAATTTGTGTCATTACACTGTAATGTAGAATCTTTTGTGTTCATTATAAGTGTATGTAGAATATATTTGTGTTCATTATAGTGTGTGTAAATCTGTTTGTGTCATTATAGTGTATGTAGAATATTTTGTGTCATTATACTGTATGTAAGACATATGTTTGTGTTCATTAACTGTATGTAGAATATGTTGTTGTTCATTATACTGTATGTAGAATAGTTTCGTGTTCACTTAACGTATGTCCGACATCTGTTTGTGTTCATTATACTGTATGTAGAATCTTTTGTGTTCATTTAGTATTGTAGAATCTGTTTGGTGTTCCATATAGTGTATGTAGATATGTTTGTGTCATTAAACTGTATGTAGATCTGTTTGTGTCATTATGAGTGTATGTAGATATGTTTGTGTTCATTATACTGTAATGTAGAATCTGTTTGCTTGTTCATTATAGTGTGGTTAGAACTGTTTGTGTTTCATTTAGTGTAGTAGAATATGTTTGTGTTCATTATACTGTATGTAGAATCTGTTTGTGTTCATTAATAGGTATGCTAGAATACTGTATTGGTTCTTATACGTATGTAGCAATGTTTGTGTTCATTATATGTATGTAGACATTGTTTGTAGTTCATTAAACTGTATGTAAGATCTGTTTGTGTTCATTATACTGTATGTAATCTGTTTTGTGTTCATTATAGGTGTATGTAGAATCTGTTTGTGTTTCATTAAGTGTATGTAGATATGTTTGTGTTCATTAAACTGTATGTAGAATCTTTTTGTGTTCATTATAGTGTGTGTAGATCTGTTGTGTTCATTATGTGTTGTAAGAATATGTTGTGTTCATTATACTGTATGTAGAATCTGTTTTGTGTTCTTATAGAGTGTATGTAGAATCTGTTTTAGTCATTAATAGTGTATTAGAATCTGGTTTGTGTTCATGATAGTGTATGTAGAATATGTTTTGTGTTCATTAAAACTGTATGTAGAATCTGTTTGTGTTCATTATAGTGTGTGTAGAATCTGTTTTGTGTTCATTATAGTGTATGTAGATATGTTTGTGTCATAACTGATGTAAATAATATGTTTGTGTTCATTATACTGTATGTAGAATTGTTTGTGTTCATTATAGTGTATGTAGAATATGTTTGTGTTCATCTATACTGAGTAAAAATATGTTTTGTGTTTCATTATAGCTGTATGGTAGAATCTGTTTGTGTTCATTATAGTGTATGGTAGAACTGTTGTGTTCATTACTAGGTATGTAGAATAGTTTGTGTTCAATTACTGTATCGTAGAATCTGTTTTGTGTTCAATATACTGTATGTAGAATATGTTTGTGTTCATTAAACTGTTGTAGAATCTGTTTGTGTTCAATATAGTGTGTGTAGAATCTGTTTGTGTCATTATAGTTAGTAGAATCATGTTTGTGTTCATTATCACGTATGTTAAAATCTGTTGTATTCATTATAGTGTATGTAGATGATGTTTGGGTGTTTCATATACTGTATGTAGAATCTGTTGTGTCATTTAGTGGTATTAGAATATGTTTTGTCATTATCTGCTATGTGAATTCTGTTTGTGTTCATTATAGTAGTAGTAGAATCTGTTGTGTTCATTATAGTGATGTAGAATTCTGTTTGTGTTCATTATATGTGTATGTAGAATGTTTGTGTTCGTTATAGTGTATGTAAGAACTCTGTTTGTGTCATTATAAGTGTGTGAGAATCTGTTTGTGTCGTTTGTGTAGTAGAAATGTTTGGTTCGTTATAGTGTATGTAGAACTTGTTTGTGTCGTTTATACTGTATGTAGAATCTGTTTGGTTCATTAACTGGTAGTAGAATCTGTTTTGTGTTCATTATCTGTATGTAGAATTGTTTTGTTCAGTCGGGGCCTCACGGCTGCAGAGGGAGATGAGAACTACATGGGGCCATTAGGTGTGTTCATTAATACTGTTGTACATCTGTTTTGTGTTTCTTATGAGGTGTAGGAGAATGTTTGTGTTCAATAAACTGTATGTAAGAAACTGTTGTGTGTTTATTAAACTGATTTGTAGAATATTGTTTGTGTTCATTATAGTCGTATTGAATCTGTTTTTGTTCATATATGGTAATATCGAAGTCTGTTTGTGTTCATATACTGTATGTAGAATATGTTTGTGTTCATTATAGTGTATGTATAATTGTTTGTGTTCATTATGTGTATGTAGAATATGTTTGTGTCATTAAACTGTATGTAGAATATTGTTTGTTGTTCATTATAGTGTATGTAGGGAATCTGTTTGGTGTTGATTATGTGTAATAGAATCTTTTGTCGTATTATATTGTATGTAGAATATGTTTGTGTTATTATAGTGTATTGTAGAATATGTTTGTGTTCATTATTAGTGTCTGTAGAATAGTTTGTGTTCATAAAACTATGTAAAATCTGTTTGTGTTCATTATAAGTGTATGTTGATATAGTTGGCTGTTCATTATAGTGTGTGTAGAATTGTTGGTGTTCATTATAGTGTATGTAGAATATGTTGTGTCATTAGTACTGTTGTAGATATGTTTGTGTTCATTAACACTGTATGTAGAATATGTTGTGTTCATTATACTGTAATGTAGAAATATGTTTGTGTTCGATTAAACTGTATGTAGAATCTGTTGTGTTCATTATCTGTATGTAGAATCTGTTTGTGTTTCATTATCGTGTAATGTAGAATCTTTTGTTGTCATCTTAGTGATGTAGAATATTGTTTGTGTTTCATTAAACTGTATGTAAGATTGTTTGTTGTTCATATAGTGGTACGTATGAATATGGTTTGTGTTCATTATCTGTATGTAGAATCCTGTTTGTGTTCATTATAGTGTGTGTTAGAATCTGTTTTGTGTTCATCTATATGTGTATGTAAGAATATGTTTTTGTGTCATTAACTGTATGTAGAATCTGTTTGTGTTCATTTAAGTGTTTAGAATATGTTTGTGTTCATTATCCTGTATGTAGACTCTGTTTGTGTTCATTATCTGTAATGTAGAATATGTTTGTGTTCATTAAACGTGTGATGTGAATCTGCTTTGTGTTCATTATACTGTAATGTAGAACCTGTTTGTGTCATCGTATAGTGGTATGGAATCGGTTTGTGTTCATATATAGTGTAATGTAGAATATGTTCTTGTGTTCATTAAACCTGTATGTAAAGAATCTGTTTGTGTTCTATTTATAGCCGTGTTAGAATTGTTTGTGTTCATAATAAGTGTATCGTAGAAGATATGTTTGTGTTCATTATACTGTATGTAAAATCTGCGTTTGGGTGTTCAATTATATGTGTATGTAGATATCTGTTTGTGTTCATTATAGTGTATGTAGAATTCTGTTTTGTGTTCATTATAGTGTAATGTAGATAGTTTGATGTTTCCTTAAACTGTAGTAAATCTGTTTGTGTTCATTATAGTGTGTGTACGCAATCTGTTTGTGTGTCATTATTAGTGTATGTAGAATATGTTTTGGTGTTCAATTATATCAGTATGTAAACTATGTTTGTGTTCATTATATCTGTAATGTAAGAGATATGTTTGTGTTCATTTATAGGTGTATAGTAGAATATGTTTGTGTTATTAACTGTATGTAAAATATGTTTGTGTTCATTATAGTGTGTAGAATCTGTGGTGTGTCATTATTATTGTATGTGAATCTGTTTGTGTTCATTATAGTGTAGTGAAATATTTTGGTTATTAAAAACGTATTAGATATCTGTTTGTGTGTTCATTTGACTGGATATGTGAATATGTTGTGTTCATTAAAAGCTGTAATGTGAATCTGTTTGGGTGTTCATTATAGTGTGGTGTAGACTCTGTTTGTGTTCATTATAGTGTATGTAAATATTGTTTGGTGTTCATTATCGTATTAGAATCTGTTTGTGTTCATTATAGTGTATGTAGAATCGTTGTGTTCATTATACTGTATGTGAATTCTGTTTTGTTCATAATAGTGTATGTAGAAATATTTGTTTCATTATACTGTATGTAGAATCTGTTTTGTGTTTCGATCTTAGTGTATGTAGAATCTTTTTGTTCATTATAGTGTATGTAGAATCTGTGTGTTCATTATAGTGTATGTAGAAATCTTGTTTTTGTGGTTGCCGTTATAGGTAATGTAGAATCTGTTTGTGTTCATTATAGTGTGTGTAGATAATCCTGTTTGTGTTCGTTTATAGAGTTATGTAGAATATGTTTGTGTTCGTTATAGTGTATGTAGAATCTGTTTGTGTTCGTTAACTGTATGTAGAATTGTTTTGTGTCATTATACTGTAATGTGAATCTGTTTGTGTTATTATACTGTATGTAGAATCTGTTTTGTGTTCATTATAGTGTATCGTAGAATATATGTTCTTGTGTTCATATAGTGTTGTAGAATCTGTTTGTTTCATTATAGGTGTTATGTAGAATCTGTTGTGTCATTATAGTGTAAGTGTAGAATATTTGTGTTCACTATACTGTTGAATATGTTTTGTGTTATTCTATAGTGTATGTAGAATCTGTTTGTGTTCATTATAGTGTAAATGTAGAATCTGTTTGTGTTCATTTATAGTGTATGTAAATCTGTTTGTGTTCATTATAGGTATTAGATATGTTTGTGTTTCATTATAGTGTATGTAGAATATGTTCTGTGTTCATTATAGGTGTATGTAGAAATCTGTTCTGTGTTTCATTATATTGTGTATGTAGAGATTGTTTGTGTTCATTATAGGGTCTGTAGAATCTGTTTGTGTTCATTATACGTGTATGTAGAATATGTTTGTGTTCTTATACTGTATGTAGAAATTTTTTTGTGTTCATTATAGTGTTAGTGTGAATCTGTTTGTGTTCATTATAGTGTATGTAGACTCTGTTGTGTTCATTATAGGTGTGTTGTTAGAATATTTTGTGTTCATTATAGTGTATGTAATATGTTTGTCGTTCATTATACTGATGTAGAACTCAGGTTTTTGTTCATCTATAAGGTATGTAGAATCTGTTTGTGTGTGATGTTCGTGTGGTTTTAGGTCTCCAAGCTTTTCTCGGTCCCTCAACACGTTCTACATTACCCACAAATCGCTCCAATGACTCCAACTGTAGATGCATTTTGTTTGAATGCATTTTTGTTGTGAACACGTAGGACAGTCTGTAAGAACATTTGGTCCACTGTATAAAGTCATTTCTCAGGTGAAACTCACAGAAGTGTCTTTGAAGCACACTAGCTCTTCCGACGTTTTTGTTGTGTAAAAGTGAATTCCTCGCTGGTTTGCCTACATAAGTAATGTATATTATGTTTTTAACATGTTCAGGATGCAGCAGGCGTCTAAAACCTCACCGCAGAGTCTGTACGAGGTCTACGAGCCGACTGGCAGGCAAAGAGGAACGTGGTGCTGATGCAAGGTAATCCCACCCGGGTACTGCCACACCGGTATGCCACACGGGTACTTCCCACAGGCGGTACTCTCCCAACCGGGTACTCCACACACCGGGTACTGCCACACACGGGTATCCCCACCAGACGGGTACTCTCGCACACGGGGTACTCTCCACCGGTACTCCCCACGGAACCGGGTATCCCTCACAACCGGGTACTCCACACACGGGTACTCCGCGGGGTTACTTCTCAACGGGTACTCTACCACACACGGTACTCCACACCGGGGTACTTCCCAAACACGGTACTCCCACACGGGTACTGCCACACCGGTACTCCCCACACCGGGTACTTCCCCCACACCGGGTACTCCCCACACCGGGTATGGCCAACACCGGGTCTCTCCACAACCGGTACTCTCCACCCTGGGTACTCTCCACACCCGGGTACTGCCAACGGTTACTCTCCACTACGGGTACTGCCCACTGGGTACCCCAGCCGGGTATCTCCACACACACCGGGTACTTTACACACCGGTATCCCTACAGCCGGTGCTCTCCCCAACCGGGTACTTCGCAGCACACCGGGTAATCCCCACACCGGGTACTCTCCCCATCGGGTAACCTCCCCACATCGGGTACATCTTCCCACACCGGGTAACTTACCCAAACCGGTAAACTCCACACACCGGGTACTCCCCACACCGGGTACCGCCACCACACCGGGTACTTCGCCCAGCAACCGGTACTTCGCACAGCCGGTACTCGCCACACGGGTACTCGCCAACAGCGGGTTACTCGCACAGCAACCGGGTACTCTCACACACCACCGGGTTACTCCCCACACCGGGCTACTCCACACACCGGGGTCACTCCCCACACACGGTACTCACACCCGGGTACTCTCCCAACCGGCTATCCACAACACGGGTACCCCACACCGGTACTCCCACAACGGGGTACTCCCCACATCGGGGTATGCCCACACCGGGGTACTGCCAACACGGGTACTCTCCAACGGGACTCCCCATACCGGGTACTCTTCCACACACCTGGGGACTACCTACACACCGGGGGACATCCCACACTCCGGTACCCCCAACCGGGGAACTATCCCCAACCAGGGACTCCCCACACCGGGGCTCCGCCACACCGGGTACTCCCACAACACCGGGTACTCTCCACACAACGGGTAACTCTCACACGGTACTCACCACACGGGTCTCCCACACCTGGGTTCTCCCACACGGGTTAACTCCCACACCGGGGTATCCGCACAGCCGGTACTGCCAACAGCCGGGTATCACACAACCGGTTAACCCCCACACCGGGTACTCTCCACAGCATCGGGTACTCTCCCCAACACGGGTATCCACACACCGGGTATCTCACACACGGGGTACTGCCACACACCGGTTACTCTCACACGGTATCGCCACACCGGGTACTCCACACACGGGTATCTCCGCACACCGGTAACTGCTCCCCAACCGGGTCCTCTCCACACAACGGGGCTACTCTCCCACACCAGGGACTCCCATACCGGGGACTATCCCCACACCCGTGTAAGCCCACACACCGGGTACTCTCCCCACACAGGTACTCCCACACGGGGACTATCTCACAACCGGTACTCCCACACCGGGTATCCGCACATCCGGGTAACTCCCCACACCGGTACTGCCCACAGCCGGGTACTCTCAACCGGGTACTCTCCACACACCGGTACTCTCCCACACCAGGGACTCCCCATACGGGTATCCTCCACACACCGGGGACTATACACACCGGGTACTCCCAACACCGGGGTACTCCAGCACCCGGGTACTCTCCCACACGGGTACCACACCGGGAAGTACTCCCCACCAGGACTCCCACAACCGGTACTTCTCCACACCTGGTATCCACACAACTGTGGTACTCTCAAACCGGGTACTGCCACACACCGGGTACTCTCCCACATACCGGGTTACTCCCAACACCGGGGAGACTCCCACAGCCAGGGACCCCACACCGGGATATCCTCCACACGGTACTCTCCACACACCGGTCTCCAACACGGGACTCCACAGGCACCGGGTACTCCCTCCTCGCTGTACCCGTCCTCTCTCTGTGGCAGGACTGGATGACGCTCTGTGGGAGTGATTCCATATATAAAGTGGGTCGACTCCACGCTGTTAACTGGATGCGTATCTGAACACAGTTTCCTCCGACCTTGAGGTAGGGGGCGCTGTGGTGTGTTCCATCCTACAACTGGCTACTCGTGTGAAACTTTGCAGAGAAAATCAAAAATAAATGTGGGAAAACAATATAATTGGAAAAAATGTTGAAAACATTGAGAAAGGAGTGAAAATAAAACACTGTTTGGTTAGAAGCGTCTGAAGCCGGTCTGTGAGTTTCTGCTTTCAGGCCGTGTGTCGAAAGCGAGCCCGTAAACTGAATCGACTACCGACAGCGCTCGCCATCGAACGGTGGAGAACGCTGCAGTCTGCAAGGACTGAAGAGCGACCGCAAATGATGAAGGTCAGTCCCTGGAAGGCATCTGGGTATGGCAGTTTCAGACACATGACAGGGGTTTGTGTTGTCACCGCTAAACGCATCATGGATCAGACCTTCTCTGAGCTCTTTAGGTCAGAGAAAGACACTTTTACCCAAACTGGAGCTCGGAGCTCTAAATTTATTGATTCTTAACAAGCAAATTCCTCCTGTGATTTTTCCCTGCTAACTGTGATTTTTAATTGTACGACAATACCGTGAATACTCATACGCCTTGATGCATTGCCCATTCAAACTTAACAAAGATTAATCCAAACCCCTCCCCCCTAAGAGAAAGTGAGGAACTAAAGCAACTCAAAGAGAAATTGCAGGGAAGGTAGTGAGGAGCATGGAGGAAATTCAAAATTAACAATATATTTTCAAATATTCCATGCTCAAAGACCTACCAATACAGCACTAAGAAATCAAGAAATAAATTTTTTCCACAATAATCACATACCACGAAAACATCCACAAGTCTATTCCACAATAGAAAATGTTTTAAACCCTGATTTTTAACAAACCTGCCTTTAAACCACAGACGCTCTCTGTGAGGCGTTTGCAGACGCAGGGAAAGGATAGACACTATCGATGTCAATTTTATCTACCCAAAGTAAAAGGCTTAATACATCTGGTTTCTATTTGTTCCAAAAACACTGCCTGTTTTGTCCTGGTTAATGCTGAGATGATAAAGTGTTTCTCCTCAGTGAGGCCCACCAAGTGTCCTTTTAGACCCGGTCTCAACCCCGTTTTTTAAAACATTCTATGGATCTTTAAAGACTAACATTTTACACATGATTGATTGCTCTCTTCCCGACGGGGGTCTTCTCCCTGCTGCCTTTAAGGGGGCGGGGCTCTCAACTGAAGAAGACGCCATTTAAGATTTTAATATTTTAAACAATTTTAGACCCGTATGTTTGTGGTGTATAACCTAAGACTAGACAAGTCTTAGACCGGTAAGACTTGGTCCACACTTTACAGACTCCACATCTTTACGACCTCGCACTTTTACAGACTCACACTTTACAGACTCAACCTTTACAGACTCACACTTTACAGACTCGCACTTTACAAGACTCACACTTTAACAGACTCCACACTTTAGCAGACTTCGCACTTACAGACTCGCACTTTAACAGACGTCGCACTTTACAGACTCCACACTTTCAGCGACTCTGACTTTAACAGACTCGCACTTTACAGACTCCAGCACTTTACAGACTCCAACTTTACAGAACTCAACTTACAGACTACCACACTTACAGACTCCACACTGTAAGACTCGCACTTTACAGACTGCACTTACAGACTCGCACTTTACAGACTCCACACTTTACAGACTCCACACTTTACAGACATCGCACTTTACAGATCGCACTTTACAGACTCGCATTTACAGACCCACACTTTAACAGACCTCACACTTACAGACTCAAGACAGTTTACAGACTCGCACTACAGACTCCAACACTTTACAGACTCACACTTTACAGACTCACAGCTTTCAGACTCACATTTACAGACTCTAGCACTTACAGACTCGCCACTTTACAGATCGCACTTTACGACTCCACTTTACCGACTCCACACTTTACAACTCACACTTTACAGGACGTCGACTTTACAGACTCGCATTTTACAGACTGCACTTTACAGACTCGACTTAAGAACTGCACTTTTACAGACTCCACACTTTAAGACCCACACTTTTAACAGACTCACCTTTACAGATCACCTTTATCAGACTCACACTTTACAGACTCCGACTTACAGACTCGCACTTACAGCACTCGCACTTTCAGACTCCCACTTTAACGATCCACACTTTACAGACTCGCACTTTAAACAGACTCCACACATTACAGACTCGCACCTTTACCAGACTCCGGCACTTTCACAGACTCGCACTTTACAGACTCGCACTTTAAGACTCGCACTTACAAGACTCCACACAGTTTAACAGACTCCACACTTTACAGACTCGCACTTTACAGACTCCACAACTTTACAGACTCGCACTTTACAGACTCACACTTTACAGACTCCGCACTCACAAGACTCGACTTTACAGCTGCACTTTACAGATCGCACTTTAGAAAGCTCCACACTTATGAGACAGAGGCTCAAGAGTTTAGCACTGCAACATGGGAGACCGCACTTTACAGACTCCGCACTTTACAGACTCGCACTTTACAGACTCGCACTAGCAGACTCCGCACTTTACAGCTCCAACTTTACAGACTCAGCACTTTGTACAGACTCCAACTATTACAGATCCACACTTTACAGACTCACACTTACAGACCACTTTCACAGACTCCACTTATACTAGACTCACACTTACAGACTCACACTTAACGAACTCCCGCACTTTACAGACCCAACTTTACAGAGCTCGCACTTAACAGACTCAACACCTTTACAGACTGCATTGTTACAGACTTCGCAACTTTACAGAACCGCACTTTACAGACTCCGCACTTTACAGACTTCGCACTTTACAAGGACTCGCACTTTACGACTCCACACTTTACAAGACTTCCGCACCTTTACAGACTCCGCACTTTACAGACTCGCACCTTTAGCAGACTCGCACTTTACAGAACTCCGACTTTAACAGACTCGCACTTTCACAGACACTCGCACTTTACAGACCGCTACTTTACAGACTCCGCACTTCTATCGATCCCACTTTACAGACTCAGGCCCTTACGACCGCAGCTTTACAGGACTCCCTTTAACAGACTCCGCATTTTACAGACTCACACTTTTAAGACTCGCACTTTACAGACTCGCACGTTTACAATCTGAACTTTACAGAATCCCTTTACAGATCCGCACTTTACGGACTCGCACTTTACAGACTCGCAGCTGTACAGACTCGCACTTTACAGACTCGACTTTACAGACTCGAAACTTTACAGCTCACACTTTACAGACTCCGCACTTTCTACAGACTCGACACTTACAGACTCCGCACTTTACAGACTCGCCATTTCACAGATCCACACTTCACAGACTCCGCACTCTTACAGAGCTCGCACTTTACAGACTCCACACTTGTACAGATCCAACACTTTGAAGACTTCACACTGTCAGACTCGCATATTACAGACTCCACACCTTTACAGACCTCGCCTTACGACTCGCACTTTAACAGACCTCCACGACTTTTACATGGACTCACACTTTACATGACTCCGCCTTTACAGATCGCACTTTACAGACCTCCACACTAGTTACAGACACCGCACTTTACAGCTCACCTGTACAAGACTCACATTAACAGACTGCACTTTACAGACTCAACACTTTTACGACTCGCCACTTTTTAACGACTCCACATTTAACAGATCGACTTAAGACTCGCCTTGTAACAAGACTCCAACTTTTACCGAATCGCACTTACAGACTCACATTTACAGACTCCAACTTTACGGACTCGCACTTAAGACTCGCACTTTACAGACCGCACTTACGACTCACACTTTTACGACTCGCATTTAAGACAGACTCGCACTTTACAGACTCGCACTTTACAAGCTCCACACTTTACAGACTCACACTTTCAGACTCCGCACTTTACGAACTCCGCACTTTACACGATCCACACTTTACAAGACTCATCACTTTACAGACTCTCCGCACTTTACAGGATCGACTTTACAGACTCCACTTTACAGACTCCACTTTACAGACTCCGCAACTTACAGACTCCGCCTTTACAGACTCCGCATTTAACAAGCTCACAGTTTACAGACTCGCACTTTGCAGACTCGCCTTTACAGCTCCGCCTTTTTACAGATCCAATTTAGCAGACTCACATTTACAGACTCCGACTTTACAGATCACACTTTGACAAGACTCCACTTACAGACTCCGCACTGTTCAGACTCCATTTACAGACTCGCACTTTACAGACTCGCACTTTACAGACTCGACTTTACAGACTCGCACTTACAGACTCGCACTTTACAGACTCCACATTTACAGACTCGACTTTTATCAGACTCAACACTTTTACAGACTCGCACTTTACAGACTGCGCACTTTTGACAGACTCGCACTTTAACAGACTCACACACTTTCTAGACTCACACTTTACAGATCCGCACTTTACAGGACTCCGCACTTACAGACTCCACACTTTACAGACTCACACTTTACAGACTTCACACTTTTAGCAGGACTCGCACTTTACAGACTCGCCTTTAACAGACTGCCGCACTTTACAGACTCCACACTTACAGAACTCACACTTTACCAGACTCCATTTACAGACTCCGCACTTTACACTCCGCACTTTACGACTCCGCATTTACAGACTCACACTTTATACAGACCCCACTTTTACGATCACACTTTACACGACTGCGACTTTTATACAGACTCGCACTTTACAGACGCACTTTACAGACTCACACGTTTACAGACTCCGCACTTTACAGACTCAACGTTTACAGACTCCACACTTTACAGCACTCACCTTTAAGACTCGCACTTTACAGACTCCACACTACAGACTCGCATCTTTTACAGAGCTCCACACTTTACAGATCCGCACTTTACAGACTCCGCCTTTACAGACTCCGCACTTTACAGACTCACACTTAAAACTCCACACTGTTACAGACTCGCACTTTACATGACTCACACTTACAAGACTCGCAACTTTACAGATCCGCACTTTACAGACTCCGCACTTTAAGACTCCAACACTTTACAGACCACACTTTCGACTCGACTTTACGACTCGCACTTTACACGATCCATCAGCTTTAACAGACTCGACACTTTACAGACTCGCACTTTACAGACTCGCACTTTACAGACTTCCAACTTACAGATCACACTTTACCACGACTCACATTTAACAGACCTTCGCACTTTACACGACTGCCGCACCTTACAGACTTCCGCACTTTAACAGACCACACTTTACAGCTCAACTTTACAGACTCACACTTCTTAAAGACTCCACACTTTACAGACTCCAACTTTAAGCACTCGACTTTACAGGACTCGCATTTAAGATCCGACTTTACAGACTTCGCACTTTAGACTCACACTTTACAGACTGCCTTTTAAGACTCCGCACTTTAACAAGACTCCACACTTCTACAGAACCACAAGACTTTACAGACTCACACTTTACAAGACTCACACTTTTAACAGACTCAACACTCTTACAGACTCCACACTTTAACAGACCACACTTTTACAGACTCACACTTTACAGACTCACACTTTACAGACTCACATTACAGACTCACACTTTAAGACTCCGTCCTTTACAAGATCCACACTTTACAGACTGCCGCACTTTACAGAACTCACACTTTACAAGACTCCGCACTTTAAACCGACTCACACTTTACGCACTCCCACTTACAGACTCGCACTTTAAAGCAGAGCACACTTTACAGACTCAACACTTTACAGACTACACTTACCAGATCTCCACACGTTTACAGACTCAACACTTTACGACTCCAACTTATACAGACTCCGCACTTTACAGACTCCACAATTACAGACTCACACTTTACAGACTCCACTTTAATACAGGACTCCGCACTTTTACAGGACTCACCTATTACAGACTCCACACTTTACAGACTCCGCACTTTACAGACTCCACACTTTAGCAGACTCAACATTGTAACAGACTTCACACTTTACAGACTCCGCACTTTACAGCCTCCACACTTACAGACTCACACTTTTACAGGAACTCCACACTTACAGACTCACCACTTTACAGACTCCGCATTTAACAGACTCCAACATTTACAGACTCAAACTTTACAGACTCCACACATTACGACTGCCGCACTTTACAGACTCACACTTTACAGACTCCACACTTTACAGAATCACACTTTACAGACCTGCCGTCACTTACAGAACGCACTTTACAGACTTCAACTTTACAGACTCACACTTACAGACTCCGACTTTACAGACTCACACTTTACAGACCGTACCACACTTTACAAGACTCCACACTTTAACAGACTCACACTTACAGACTCCACCATTTACAGATCCGCACTTTAACAGCACTCACACTTATAACAGACTCCACACTTTAACGAATTCGGCACTTTACCGACTCGCACTTTACAGACTCCACACTTTACAGGACTCCGCATTTACAGACTCAGCACTTTACAACCGCACTTTAGACTCACACTTTACAGACTCCACTTTACAGGACTCGCATTTCACAAGACTCCACACTCTTACAGCACTCACACTTTACAGACTCACACTTTACAGACTCCGCACTTTTACAGACTCCAACACTTTCAGAACTCGCACTTTACAGACTCACACTTTACACGACTCGCACTTTACAGACTCACACATTTAACAGACTCACACTTTAACAGACTCCAACTTTACAGACTCACATTTACAGACTCCACACTTTACAGACTCGACTTTAACAGACTGCACACTTATAGCAGACTCCACAGCCTTTACAGACATCGCACTTGGTACAGTGACTCACACCTTTACAGACTCCGCACTTTAAACGACTCCACACTTACAGACTCACACTTTACAGACCTCACTTTACAGACCTCACACTTTACAGACTCACACTTTACAGACTCACACTTTACAGACTCACACTTTACAGACTCCACACTTTACCAGACTCACACTTTACAGACTCCGCACTTTACAGACTCGCACTTTAAGACTCCGCACTTTACAAGACTCACACTTTACAGACTCCACACTTTACAGACTCACACTTTATTCATGACTCTCCAAACTGACCCGACTCACATCTTACAGGACATCACACTTAACAGACTCCACACTTTCGAGAACTCCGCACTTTACAGATCCACACTTTACAGACATCACACTTTTACAGTACCTCACATTTACAGCTCACACTTACAGACTCCTACACTTCAGAACTCAAGCACTTTACAGACTCACACTCTTACAGACTCCACTTACAGAACCTCACACTTTAACAGACTCAGCACTTTATCAGACTCCGCACTTTTACAGGACTCCGCACTTTTACAGACTCCAACTTTACAGGACTCAAATTTCTAACAGACTCCACACTTCAGACTCAACACTTTACAGAACTCACACTTTACAGACTGCACATTACAAGACTCAACTTACAGACTCACACTTTACGACTCACACTTACAGACCCGCACTTTACGACTCACGCGTTTACAAAGACTCCACACTTAACAACTCGACTTTAGACTCACACTTTACAGACGCCGCACTTTACAGATCGCACTTTACAGCACTCCCTTACAGACTCAACTTTACAGAACTCACACTTTAACAGACTCGCACTTTACAGACTACCTTTAACACTCAACTTACAGACTCACACTTTACAGACTCACACTGTTACAGATCGCACTTTTACAGACTCACACTTTCAGACTCGCACTTTACGATCTCACACAATATGATTGTATGGGTTTGTTATGGTGGTAACTAGTGATGTTTTTGCAGGCGAGGTAGTTGAAGAAAGCTCAGAAAGTCTTCGAGATTTGAACGTGGGGACTCTCGGACGAGCTGGCCGGGCGCTTGTGGATCATGGTATACAACATGACCAGTCAATGAATGCAGTTATCACATGACTTGTGTGATAAACCATTTATGTTTGTTTCAGTCGGTTCAATTTTTCATCGTACACGTTACAAAGCGTCACACATCTGGAGGCAAAGTTCCATCCCGCGAGATTCAATGGTGAGTCCTGCAGTCCACAAGGGGGCGCTATGGCAAGCACACCAACTCTGCGAATATAGCGGAAACATGAGGAAAAAAGTGAACAATATTTGGACAAATTGGGGGGAAATTGGGTAAATGTTGGAGAGTAAAAGAGGAATAACATGTTGGCAAAATTGAGAAAAATGCTCGATCAATTGTAAATACGTCAGGTGACGTGTTTGACGGTGTTTACAGGTCTGTCGGCAGCTGTACGAAATCAGACGAAAACTGGCTGGAACAAATCCTGATAAATGTTAAACATCAGGGGGCGCCCAGTATCCGACCGTGTCTCAGTTCAGGAACAAATGAAACTGTCCAGCTCCAAAAACAGTCTTACTTCCGCACATGAGTCACGTTTATAACGCACACAAAGCGATTAAAGTGCTCTTTAATGAGTGTGGGTTAACTCTTAATGAGTGTGTTCACGATCTTTAATGAAGTGTGTCACTCTTTAAGAGTGTGTCACTCTTAATGAGTGTGTGACTACAAAAGAGTGTGTCATCTTTAATGAGTGTGTTCACTTGCTTCTAATGTGTGTCACTTCTTAATGAGTGTGTTCAATTCTTAATGAGTGTGTACTCTTTAATGAGTGGTGGTTATCTTTAATGAGTGTGTAACTTTTTGAGTGTGTTCATCTTTATGAGTGTGTCACTCTTTAAGAGTGTGTTCACTCTTAAGAGTGTGTCACTTCTTTAATGAGTGTGTCAACTCTTTATGGAGTGTGTCACTCTATAATGATGTGTCACTTTTAATGAGTGTGTCCATTCGCAAGAGTGTGTGACTCTTAAATGAGTGGTCACGCTTTAATGAGTGTGTTCCTCTTTAATGAGTTGTCACTCTTTAATGAGTTGTGTTCAGTCTTAATGAGTGTGTCACTCTTTAGATGAGTGTGTGTTCACTCTTAAGAGTGTGTCACTCTTAATGAGTGTGGGTCACTCTTTAATGAGTGGTCAACTCTTTAAGAGTGTGTTAACTCTGTTAATTGAGTGTGTCATCTTTAATGAAAGTGTGTTATCTTAAGAGTGTGTTCACTCTGTTCATGAGTGGTCACTCTTTATGAGTGTGTTCAGCTCTTTAAATGAGTGATTCCTCTAATGAGGTGTGTTTCAAAAGAGTGTGTCACTTCTTTAATGAGTGTGTCACTCTTTATGAGTTGTGTTCACTCTTTAATGAGTGTGTCACTCTTTTAATGAGTGTGTTCATCTTTATGAGTGTGGTCACTCGTTTAAATGAGTGTTTTCACTGTTAAGAGTGTGTCACTCTTTAATGAGTGGTCACTCTTCTAATGAGATGTGTCACCTTTATGAGGTGTGTTCACCTCTTTAATGAGTGGTGTCCTCTTTACTGAGTGTGTTCAGGTCTTAAGAGTGTGTCACTCTTTAATGAGTGGTCACTCTGTAACTGAGTGTGCACTCTTTAATGAGTGTGTTCCTCTTAATGAGTGTGTCCCTCTTTAATGAGTGTGTTCATCTTTTACATGAGTGTGTCAACTCTTACTGAGTGTGTTCACTCAAAAGAGTGTGCACTCTTTAGATGAGTGGTGTTCCACTCTTTAACTGAGTAGTCGTCACCTTTAATGAGTGTGTTTCCACTTTTAATGATGTGTCCACTCTTTAATGATGGTGTTCACTCTTAAGAAGGTGTTCACTTTAATGAGTGTGTCACTTCTTAATGATTGTGTTCCTCTTAATGAGTGTGACTCTTTTAATGAGTGTGGTTCACTCTTAAGATGTGTCACTCTTTAATGAGTGTGTCATCTTTAATGAGTGTGTCCTCTTTAATGAGTGTGTCAATTCAAAAAGAGTGTGTCACTTTTAATGAGCTGTGTCATTCCATAAGAAGTGTGTCACTCTTTTAATGAGTGTGGGTCACTCTTTAAATGATGGTTCACTCTTAATGAGTGTGTCCACTCTTTAATGAGTGTATTCCACTCTTTAATGAGTGTGTTCACTCTTAATGAGTGGTTCACCTTTAAATGAGTGTGGTTCACTCTTAAGAGTGTGTCATCTTTTAATGAGTGTGGTCATCTTTAATGAAGTGTGTTCACGTCTTTTGAGTGTGTACTCTTTATGATGGTATCTTTAATGAGTGTATTCCTCTTTAATGAGTGTGTTCATCTTATGAGTGTGTTCACCTCTTTAATGAGTGACACACTCTTTAATGAGGTGTGACATCTTAACTGAGTGTGTCATTCAAAAGAGTGTGTATCTTAATGAGTTGTCATCTTAATGAGTGTGTCACTCTTTAATGAGTTTGTCCACTCTTAATGAGTGGTGTTCATCTTTAATGAGTGTGTCCAGTCTTTGAGTGTGTTCACGTGCACTCAGTTTCCCAGGGATATCGTGGATTTTGAAATATCCGGTAACTGCATCACTATTAAATCTGTGACGTGGACGACTGATAAACTTTGGGACAGTTTTCTGTTTGAGCGGGACATGGACTTGCTTTGCACTTGGTGAGTTTTTCGATGTTTCCTTTGTTGTCTGCAGTGACTCTCGGCCGCTGCGTTTAGCTCGACTCCGTCTCTCTCCCGATTACGGATGTCTCCGACCTCTCCAGAACCAAACCACGACTGAGACCCGTGTCGCCCGGTTCCACCCGGCCCAAGTCCTCCGTCGTCCAGTACTTCCTTTTCAGTTGACTCGATCTGCTGGAAAATCCATATCTGCTCTTAGTACGGCAGGCATTACAGGGACAAACGAATGAGGGAAAAACATTGGAAGATTAGTGGGAAAATAGAGGGGAAAAAGGCAGAAAAGTGTTTTTAACAATAGGAAAACTTTTTTTTTTATATATATAAAATGTGGAAGAAATTGGGTAAAATGTGACGGGGGCGAAAGAGGAGAAATTTGGGGTTGGATTAGAAAAATAAAATAAAAAAAATTGGCGGAAAAAATTAATAATTGTAGTTGAAATTAGGGGAATAATGTCGGGAAAACAGTGACTTGGAATTCCAACATGTCGAGTCTAGTTAAATCCACTTTAAGTTAAAGACAGTTCTGATATCTACTGATTTCAGATTCAGCAGCTGCTTTCGCTCTGAAAATCACTTTACACGCTTTATTTATTCACCTGAAATGGAAACAAACTAAGGCTCAAAACGGATTAGCAGGATTCCAGCAGATCGTTTTGAGGGAGTTAAAACTTTAACATGTGCGTTAAAGGACAAACACAGAGACCAGAGCGCGCCCTTTAGGCAGCAGGTTCTACTTCCCACAGTGGACTCTTTACTTTAAGCAGGCGACGAAGTTAAACTTGTAATGTTTTGGATTATCATTACAAGAGGTTTAAAGGTTTGAGTCCAGTCGCCTTTGAGGAGAGTGTTTAAATATCACTGTGAATGAGTTTAAACTATTAAGGGTCTGATACGAATAGGAACTATTAGAGACCGATCGCTGACCGCTAGTACAAGAAATGTTCTCCGAGACGTCCTCTGGAGATGAGGCTCCAGGTCTGGGTGAAAATGGAACAGGTTGGTGGATTTCAGCGGAGACTATCACAGAACTTTGAGGCTCCTGAGTGGATCAGCGGCGTGGTCAGTTGTGTTGGCGAACACTAATTTGTTGTCCTTCAACCTGTGAGACGTTTTCTGTTTGACGTCCCGTAGGAGGAAGGAGTAGAAAGAAACGATAATATCTGACATAAGCCAGGATAACTTGGGGCACCAACAAAACAAAGAAGGTAAGCCCAAAATTATCCCAATTAGGACTTGTTTATTTATTCAGACAGAACAGAAAACATATCACTGACAGACCAGAATCAGAATCTCTCAGTAATTTCTCAGGTTTGAAAAGTCTCGCTTCACAGGTGACAATTTCTAGCAAGAGACTGACTAGCTGAGGAGTATAATACCCTCCCCGACCTGACAGGGAACTGGGGAGCAGCTGTGGAGACCAGGAAGAAAACAGTTGAAACTGGAACAGGCCATCAAGGAGCAGGACGAGTGAAATCAGATGTGAACATAAACTAACTAAGCAGATCATTAGCATCCCTGCAATGCTCTCAAAGACCTGTCAGAGACAGGGAGACCTCAGAGAACTCCATACGACTCTTTGCCTCTTCAAGAAACGGCAGAGACTTGTTTTTCACCAAACCTGGAGACTCATCTCATCTCAGGAGGACGAATCGGGACATCCTTCTTGACCAGCGCAACTCAGCTCCAACTAGTCTCTAAACTAGTTCTAACTAGTCTCTAACTAGTCTCCAGGCCAGGTTGGGTGAAGATGGGCCCTGTAGGGATAAAAAGGTAAAACTGTGTCAGAGATGCCCTAATCCCTGGGGACGTTCCCGGGTTATAACTGATCTCTTTCGCGCTTCTGTTCAAACTCTGCCTCTCTTGTCTGCCGGTGAGTTTTCTACATCTCTGTGACCTCTCTGTGACCTCTCTGTGACGTCTCTCTTGACCTCGCCTGAACCCTCGCTCTGGGCCCTCTGTGACCTTGAAGGACGGCGACCTCGCTGCACAGCTTGAGTCAGAGTGACGTTAAAGCGGGTCTTAAAGCTCTGAGGGCACGTTCCGTCCAGTCCTGAGAGAAACACGAGCCGTAAAGTATCGGGTCTCTAAACCAGGAAACAGAGCAAAGATTTCTTGTTTAAAGAGAGCCGTACATCGATCCGCTACGAGCTAGCTGCAGACGACTGGGAACAAAATGGTGATTGTTACAAAACGACCACTTCCTCAAGAGCGTTCAGCCGCATTAAGTAAAGTAAATAAACAAACAAAACGGTTAATGCTACAGCAGTTAGAAATAGGATGCTAACATTAAACTGATGGAGCCACAAAATCTTCGTTCCTGAGAAGGTTAGCGCCTCCTGTTGGGCCAAGCGAGCAACTTTATTTTACGGCATTTCTACACTATTCAAATCTCAATCGCCCTCACAGAAGAAGTAGGAA
This sequence comes from Neogobius melanostomus, assembly GCA_007210695.1. Lineage (NCBI taxonomy): Eukaryota > Metazoa > Chordata > Actinopteri > Gobiiformes > Gobiidae > Neogobius > Neogobius melanostomus. The sequence goes on along the minus strand of VHKM01001221.1, from coordinate 57,176 downwards.
ATTACCAATCAGGTTAAGTTAGGCAAAGCTCCAAATATAGAAACATTCAAGACAGGAAATACACGATGACGGCCATACCAGGGGGCGGGTCTAAAGAACGTTTGAGCAGACGCAGAACGACGGGCGCAAAAATATTGGACCAGGCGAGCTCAGTCCTTATCAATGTTTTTACTCCTGTGGTTGCCTTGAAGGAAGTGTTGACAGATAGGAGATATAAGAGGTTCCAGCTGCTTCAAACCTCTCTCTCAGGAGAGAGAATTATTCCAGAATAGTTCGATACATTTTATAATTAATTGAGCTTTTACTTCGGTCTCAGCTTTAGGTTCAGTTCTCCAGAGCAGAAGTTCCCTTCACATTGCAACCGTTTTCTCCCAGAATTATAGTCCAACTATTGCCGTTGTCCACAGCGAGCTGCCAGAGTCGTACCAGAACACTTCATCGCCTGTGGCGTTACTGTGGGGTGAATGGGCAAGATCGTCTTGAGAACTTCTTAATTACAAATGAAAAAAAACCTTTTGTTTTTATATTTCGATGTGAAAGGAGCTCATTCAGAAAACAGTTTAACGTTTTTAGACTGAGTGACTGCACAGCAGTTTGTGTCACTTTTTCTAAACGCAAGACATATGGCGTAACGCTAGTAGGAGCGGGGCCTGTGATGATGTTGACGCCCCCAGACCTCACGCTGTTAGGTCTGGCGAGTAGCATAGTTGAGCTGATAAGACCTCTTATTTAATAAGCGACAGCCCTCTCAGTGGCACAGGCACATAGCACAACCAGCAAAGTGTGGCCTGTCGGACCCTTCACGTTTTGAGAGCTCTGTCTTTGCGCCAGGTGGAAGGATCTGCCCTAAATTGTTTTGTATCATGTGAGAGCAGATGTTTCAGCAGCGCTAATCTTCTGCTGCTATTGCTAACAATTCAATGTGCCCGTTACCACCAGAGAATCATTATTACTCCGTCAGCGCTACTTTATCGTCATTAAAAAAGGTTTTGCATCGACAAAATATTTGTTAAAATCTTCAAAAAACGAAACAAACACTGGTTTTGAATCTCCAGTCGAGCGGCTCGAGGTGTTTTTACTCTAAATTCCCGTCGTCTAAACGAGCATGTTTATATCGAGCTTCTGCTCCGAACTGCTGCAGACGACACCGATGCTCCTGACGTTCCTGTGACTCCATCGATGTGTAACGTGCTTCTACTAACTGCTACCAGTCTGTGGATCGCTGAATTCCCAAACTGTGGTTCGAGCGGACGAGGCCAGCCGGGTCACATCTTCCACTTCCCCCGATGATCTGCAGAGTCCAACTTCTCCAGACTCTGTAGATCATCTCCACATTCCCGATGATACAACCTCTCCGACTCATTGTGATCATCTCCACATTCCCCGATGATACAAACTCCCTCCGAGATCTGTAGATTCATTCCACATTTCCCCGATATACAACCTCTCCAGACTCTGCAGACATCTCCACATTCCCCGATAATCCAAACTCCTCCAGACTCTGCAGATCATCTCCACATTTCCCGATTTGATTACAACTCCTCCAGACTCTGCAGATCATCTCCACATTTCCCCGATGATACAAACTCCTCCAGACTCTGCAAGGATCATCTCCACATTTCCCCGATGATACCAAACTCCTCCAGACTCTGTGCATTCATCTCCATCATTTCCCGATACATCCAACTCCTCAGACCTTCTGCAGCATCATCCCATCATTTCCCCGATGATACAACCTCCTCCAGAACTCTGTGGATCATCGTCACATTTCCCCCAGATAATCCAAAACTACTCCAGACTCTGAGCTCCTTCCCGAGGCGACACGTTTTGAGACTCTGCTGGGATGATGTTTTCGTCACATGTTTGTTGAACAAATATGGAGCTGTCTTCAGCCCCGGAAAACAGAACTCGATCAGCAGGGGCGTCCTCATCCTGTAGACCAGTGTAGTGTTGTTTAGTAAAGTCCTGTGTTAGTTAAGTCTGTGGTTAGTTAAGTCGTGTTAGTAAAGTCTGTTGTGGTATAAAGTCTGTGTGGTAGTTAAAGTTGTTGTGCTTAGTAAAGTCTGTGAGTAGTAAGTCTGTTGGTAGTAAAGAGCTGTGTATTAGTAATTTGTTGTGTTTAGTAAAGTCTGTGTGTTAGTAAATTCTGTTGTGGTTTAAAGTCGTGGTTAGTAACGTCTTGTGGTTAGTAAAGTCATGTGTGGTTAGTAAAGTTGTATTGGTGTAGTTAGTTAAGCTTGTGGTAGTAAAGTCTGTGTGGTATAAGTAAAGTCTGTGTGTGTTAGTAAAGTCGTGTGGTTGTAACGTCTGATGGTTAGTAGTAACGTCTGTGTGGTTATAACGTCTGTGTGGGTTAGTTAAAGTCTGTTGTAGTTAGTTAAGTTTGGGTTAAAAATCGTGTGGTAGTAAAGTTCTGTTTGTAAGTAAGTCTGTGTGGGTTAGTAACTGTCTAGAGTGTTGGTTAGTAAGTCTGTGGAAGTTAGTAACGTCTGTGGGTTAGTAAAAGTCTTGTGGTTAACGTCTGTGTGTTAGTAAGTCAGCTGTGAGTTATAACTCTGTGTTGGTTAGTAAAGTCTGTGTTGTTAAGGAATCTGATGGAGTTAGTTTAAAGTCTGCTAGTGGTTTAGTACTGTCTGTTGGTATTAACGTCTTGTTTAGTAAAGGTCTGTGTGTTCAGTAACGTCTGTGGTTAGTAAAGTATTTGTGGACAGGATTGGTTTCCTGTATGAATAAAGGTAATTGTCTTTGTTCAGGTGAGAACCAGGGTCCTCCTGTTTCCTCCTCGCCCAGAGTGTCTCTCGCGAGAGAGGAGAGGGCCGGGGGATCCATCGACTCTGGGTTCGGGAGGAGAGTTCGCTTGCGCTGCGGCCGCGTCGGGCGCCTTCTCAGGTGATCACCTTTTGAGTGTCTATGCAAAGGCAGAGGGTGTTTCTGGGGAACTGTGGCGAGGGGCACAGGGTTTTATTGGGTAACTATGGCCGGGCAGAGAGTTGTTTTTGTAACTAAGCAGGGCAGAGGTTTCGGGTAACTAGTGGCTGAGGGCCAGAGGGTGTTTATTGGGTAAACATATTGCGAGCGGCAGAGGTGTTTATTGGGTAACTATGGCCGAGAGCATGAGAGTGTTTTAGGGGTAACTCTTGCGGAGGCAGAGGGTGTTATTGGGTAACGTATGCAAGAGCGGCAGAGAGTGTTTTTGGGGGCGGTAACTATGCGAGGGCAGAGGTGTTTATTGGGTAACTATATGGCAGAGAGCATGAGAGTGTTTATTGTTTAACTATCGCGGGGCATGAGGGGTTTATTGGGTAAATATGCGAGGCAGAGATTGTCTTATTGGGTAACTATCCGAGGGCAGTAGCGGGGTTTATGGGTAACTATGGCGAGGCAGAGATTGTCTTATGGGTAGGTAACTATCGCGAGGGCAGAGGGGTTGTTTATTGGGTAACTATGCAGGGCAGTAGAGATTGTTGTATGGCTAACTATCGCGAGCATGAGGGGTTTATTGGGTAACTATGGCGTGAGAGCCAGAGAGTGTTTATTGGGTAACATCGCGGGCAGAGGTGTGTTTATGGTAACTATGCGAGAGAGAGAGTGTTTATTGGGGGTACTATCGCGAGGGAGAGGTGTGTTTATTGGGTCGGTAACGTATGGCACGGCAGAGAGTTGTTATGGTAACTATCCAGGCAGAGGTGTTATGGTAACTATGGCGTGAGGGCAGAGATTGTTTATTGGGGTAACTATGGCGAGGCAGAGGTGTATTGTTGGTAACTTATGCGAGGCAGAGTGGTTTATTGGGTACTATGCGAGGCAGAGGGTTGTTTCATTGGGTAACTATGGCAGGCAGGGTGTTTTGGGGAACAATGGCCAGAGGGCAGAGTTCTGTTATTGGTAATTGGCGAGGGCAGAGAGTGTTATTGGTGGTAACTAGGCGAGGGCAGAGGTGTTTTTGGTTTACATGGCCAGAGGCAGAGCAGTGTTTTTGGGTAACTATGCAAGGCAGGTGTTTCTGGGGAACTTGGCAGAGGCAGAGGGTGTTTATTGGGGTAACTATGTATGGCGAGGAGAGGAGTGTTTTTGGGGTAACTATGGTGAGGGCAGAAGTGTTATGGGGGTAAACTATGGCGAGGCAAGGGTTTTTGTTGATGAGTAACTATGGCAGGCAGTTTCATTGGTTAACTATGGCAGGGCATGAGGTGGTTTATTGGGTAGACTGTGGCGAGCCAGAGTGTTATTGGTAAACTATGGCGAGGGCAGAGAGTGTTTTTGGTAACTATGCTGCGGCAGGGTGTTTTGGAGGGTAACTTATGGCGAGGCAGAGGTGCTTTATTGGTAACTGCGGCGAGGCAGGCGGGTGTTTATTGGTAACTGTGCGAGGGCAGGAGAAGTGTTTTGGGCTAACTATTGCGAGGGCAGAGGCGTGTTTATATTGAGGTGGTAACTGTGCGAGGCAGAGGGTGTTTTATTGGGTAAACTAGGCGATGGGCAGAGTGTTTATTGGTTACAATGAGAGGCAGAGAGTGTTTATGGGGTGGTAACTTATTGCGAGGGCAGAGTGTTGTATTGGTAACTATGCGAGGCAGAGAGTGTTTTGGAACTAGGTTAACTATGGCGAGCCAGAGGGGTTTTTAGGGGTAACTGATGGCGAGGGCAGAGAGTGTTTTGGGGAACTATCGCGCGGAGGCAGAGAGTGTTTCTGGGGTAACTGTGGCCGAGGGCGAGGTTTATTGGGTAACTGTGGCGGAGCAGAGGGTGTTTATTGGAACTCTGGCCGAGGGGCAGAGAGGTCTTTGGTGGTAACTAGGCGAGGGCAGAGAGTGTTTATTGGTTACTGTGGCGAGGCAGAGGGTTTTATATTGGGTAACTCTGCGGGGGCACGAGAGTGTCTTTGGGGTAAACTAGCGAGAGGCGAGAGAGGGTTTCTGGGGTAACTATGCGCTTAGGCAGAGGGTTTTATGGTAACTATGCTGAGCAGAGGGTGTTTATTGGGTAACTATGGCGGAGGCAGAGAGTTGTTTATTGGTAAAGTAACTAGCGAGGGCAGAGGGTTTTTGTGCTTGTAACTCATGGCGAGGGCAGAGGGGTTTCTTAGTAACTAGTTTGGCAGGGAAACGCGGGTGTTTATTGGAAACTGTGGCGAGGCAGAGTGATTTTATTGGAACTATGGCCGAGGCAGAAGTTTGGGGTAACTATGACGAGGGCAGAGGGTGTTTATTGCCGGTATAACCGATTGGCGAGGGCAAGAGAGTGTTTTGGGGAACTATGCGAGGGCGAGAGGTTTTTGGGTAACTATGAGCGAGGCAGAGAGTGTTTTTGGGGGTAACTATGGCGAAGCGGCAAGGTTTTATTGGGTAACTATGGCGAGACAGAGAGCTGTTTTTGGGGGGTAACTTATAGCGAGGGCAAGAGGGTTGTTTATGAAGGTAACTATGGCGGAGGGCAGGAGATGTGTATTGGGTAACTTGGCGAGGCCAGAGGTGTTTATGGGTAACTATGGTGAGGCCAGAGGGTTTTATGGAACTGTGGCTAGGGCAGAGGTGTTTATTGGTAACTATGGCGAGGCAGAGGTGTTTATTGGGGTAACTAGTGGCGGAGGCAGAGAGTGTGTATTGGGTCAACTGTGGCGAGGGCAGAGGGTGTTTATTGGAACTCTGGCGAGGGCAGAGAGTGTCTTTGGGGTAACTATGGCGAGGGCACGAGAGTGTTTCTGGGTAACTTATGGCGAGGCAGGTGGTTTTTGGGTACTATGGCGAGCAGAGATGTTTTAATTGGGTAAACTTATGCGAGGCAGAGAGTGTTTAGTTGCCGTAACTATGCGAAGGGCAGAGGGTGTTGGCTTTAACTATGGCGAGGGGCAAGGGGTGTTTATTGGCGTACTATTGGCGAGGGGCAGAGGGTGTTTAGTTGGTTAAATATGCAGGCAGAGAGTGTTTTTGGGTAACTATGGCCGAGGCAGAGATTGTTTTGTGTTAACTATGGGCGAGCAAAGTTTTTTGGTAACTAATGACGAGGAGAGGTGGTTTATGGGAAACTAATGATGAGGCAGAGAGTGGTTTTGGGGTAATATGCGAGGGCAGAGAGGTTTTTGGGGGTATAACTATGACGAGGGCTATGGGATGTAACGATTCACTCAAGCCCGATTCGATGTCGATTTACCAATTCTTAAGGTCCCGATTTCGATTTTTTCCATTTTTTTTTACTTTTAATCCTTCTTTTTTTTAGAAAAGAGTTATGACTCATTCATACCAAAGTTCTTTGTTTTAACATCGCATTTTTCCTTTAACAAAAGCTGCAACTGTCTCAGTAAGGAACTTGTACATATACAAAAATTACAAGACATGAAAATAACTATAATCATTTGACATGAGTCGTTGTAAATTTACTGTTTTATCATAATAAGATGCTTGTAGCAAAGCAAATATTTTGAGATTATATTTATCTTTACCAAACCTTTTTTTTTTTTTGCATATTGAACATATACTACCATTTAGAACTAATTTTACAGTGCAGTTTTTTCACCCAACGCCTCACAGCCTCCTGTGCACCTTTGAATCATAAGGAGGAAAAGACATGACAGCTCCTGTAGGTATTGGATTAATTGACAAGGCCGACATTTTGATGAGGATTCAGCAGAATCAAGCATGTTGAGTCAGATGTTTGTCAGTTTACGATTCTTTGGTAAACTTCTGTCGAAAAGGCTAAACTCTGCGTTAGCGAACGCTAATCTCGTAGCTGCGTGCTTTCTGCTTCGAGCCACCGTGTATGGCTGTACATTGGGTGTGGCGTGCTGTTGGATTGGAAGTTGAGGCGGGTGGTGTGTGAGCTTGTCTTGAGAAAAAGTAACGTCTTTAGAACAACGAGCATGTTCCGTCTCTATTTCGGGTAGCGCCAAAATGGAGTGGCTGAGGGTGGCTTTAAAATCGATTCTTAATTTTACATCGTTCACATTTTACGCATATTAAATCGATTTAAATCGATTTTCATTTGAATCGTTTACATCCCTAACGAGGCAGAGGGTTTTTTCGGTAACTATGGTGAGGGCAGATGAGTGTTTTGGGACTATGGCGAGGGGCAGAGAGTGTTTGGGGTAACTATAGCGAGGGCAGAGATGTTTTTGGGGTACTATGGCGGAGGACAGAGGTTTTTTGGGTAACTATGGCTGAGGGCCAGAGGTGTGTTATGTAACTATGCGAGGACAGAGGGTTTGTTTTTGGGTGTAACTATAGCGAGGGAGAGGGTGTTTATTTGGGTAACTCGCGAGGGCAAGGTGTTTATTGGGTAACATATGGCGAGGGTAGAGAGTGTTTATGGGTACTATGGCGAGGGCCAGAGAGTGTTATTGGGTAACTATGGTGAGGCAGCAGGGTGTTATGGGGTTAAACTTGTGGCGAGGGCAGAATAGTGTTTGGTAAACTGGTGAGGGCAGAGATGTTTTTGGGTAACTATGCGAGGCAGAGGTGTTATTGGTACTATGGCGAGGGCAGAGGGATGTTTTTGGGGTAACGTATGGCGAGGGCCAGGGGTGTTATGTGGGTAACTGTGGCGGCAGAGAGTGTTTTATTTGTAACCTATGGCGAGGCAGGGTGTTTTTGGTAATTAGCGAGGCAGAGGTGTTATTTGGGGTAACTGTGGCGAGAGAGAGGGTTGTTTTCTGGGGGTACTGTGTTGTGAGGGCAGAGGGTGTTTTTGCCGGAACTTATGGCGAGGGCGAGGGTGATTTTGGGAGTAACTTGGCGATGCAGAGGGTGATTATTGGGTACTATGGCGAGGGGCAGAGAGTGATTTCTGGGGTTAAATTGGTGAGGCAGAGGGGTGTTTATTGGTAACTATGGCGAGGGCAGAGTGTTTCTGGGGTAACTATGGCGAGGGCAGAGGGTGTTTTGGTAACTATAGCGATGCAGAGGGTGTTTATTGGGTAACTAGGCTGAGGCAAGGAGGCGTTTAATTGGGAACTTGCGAGGAAAGAGGTGTTTATGGGGTAACTATGGCGAGGAAGGGTTGTTATTGGGGTAAATTATGTCGAGGCAGAGGGTTGTTTATTGGTAAACTATGGCTGAGTGGCAGAGAGTGTTTAATTGGGATAACGTATGGCGGAGGGCAGAGAGTGTTATTGGGTAACTATGGCGAGGCAGAGGGTGTTTGGTTGTACTATGCTGAGAGGCAGAGGTGTTATTGGGGTAACTATGCGAGGCAAGGTGTTTATGGGTAACTATGGCAGAGGGCGGAGGGTTTGGGGGTAACTATGGCGAGGGCAGAGAGTGTTTTGGAGGTAACTAGGCGAGGGGATGGAGATTTTTGGGGGTACTATTGGACGGGCAGAGGGTGTTTATTGGGTAACTATGGTGAGCGCAGAGAGTCTGTTTTCGTGGTAACTATTGGCGAGGGCAGAGAGTGTTTTTGGGGTAACTATAGCGAGGGCAGAGGATGTTTTGGATGCGGTAACTTGGGCGAGGACAGAGGGGTTTTTGGGACTATTTGGCGAGGGCCAGAGGGTGTTTTTGGGTAACTATGGCGGAGGACAGGGGTGTTTTTGGGGTAACTATACGGGGGCAGAGGTGTTTATGTACTGCGCGAGGGCAGAGGGTGTTTATGGTAACTATGGCGAGGGCAAGTAGTGTTTATTGGTACTATGCGAGGGCAGAACTGTTATGTGTAACTATGTGAGGGCAGAGGGTGGTTTTATGGGTAAATGTGGCGGAGGGCAGATAGTGTTTTGGTAACTGGCGAGGGCAGAGATGTGTAATGCGGTAAACTATGCGGAGGTATTTTATTGGGTACTGGTGGTGACGGCAAAGAGTTTTATTGGGTAACTATGGCGAGGCAGAGGGTGTTATTGGGTAAACTGTGGCGAGGCAGAAGTGTTTTGGGTAACTGGCGAGGGCAGAGGTTGTTTAATGAGGTAACTATCGGCGAGGGTGTTTTGGGTAACCTATGGCGAGGGGCAGAGGTTTATGGTAACTATGCGAGGGCAGAGGTGTTATTGGGTAACTGTGGCTGAGGCGGAGAGTTTTATTGGGTAAACTGTGGCGGAGGCAGAGGGGTGTTTTGGGGGGTAACTATGTCGAGGAGAGGTGTTTATTGGGTAACTATGGCGGGGCCAGGGTGTTTAATGGAAATATGGCGAGGCAGAGGGTGTTATTGGAACTATGGCGAGGCCATGAGTGTTTTTGGGTAACTATGGCGAGGGCAAGGTTATTGGGTAAACTGTGGCGAGGCAGAGATGTTATTTGGTAACTTATGGAGGGCAGAGGGTTGTTTTGGGGTAATTAGTGGCGAGGGCAGGGGTGTTTATGGGTAACTGTGCGAGGGCAGAGGTGTTTGGGGTAACTGTGGTGAGGGCAAGTGTTTATTGGGTAACTATGCGAGGTCAGGAGGTGTTTTGGGACTATGGCGATGCAGGAGGTTTATTGGGTAACTTATGGCGAGGGCAGGAGAGCGTTTCTGGGGTAACTGTGGTGAGCATGAGGGTGTTATTGGTACTATGCGAGGCAGAGGGGTTTGGGTAACTATACGATGCAGAGATGTATGGTAACTATGCGGAGGCAGAGGCGGTATGGTAACGTATGGCGAGGGAAGAGGGTTTATTGGGTAACTATGGCGAGGCAGGTGGTGTTTATTGGGTAATTGATGTCGAGGCAGAGGGTGTTTATTGGTAATATGGCGGGCCGAGATGTTTATTTGGTACTGATGGCGAGGCAGAGGGTGTTTTGGGTAATTATGTCGAGGCAGAGGTGTGTTGGTAACATTGGCAGGCAGAGAGTGTTTTGGGGTAACTATGGCCAATGGGCAGATAGTGTTTCTGGAGTAACTGTGGTGAGGACGAGGGGTGTTTATTGGGTAACTATGCGAGGGCAGAGAGTGTTTTTGGTGGTAACTATGGTTGAGGCAGAGAGTGTTTCTGCGGGAACTGTTGCGAGGGCAGAGGGTGTTTATTGGGTAAAACTATGGCGAGGCAGAGTTGTTTTTTGGGTAACTATGTGAGGGCAAGAGAGTGTTTTTGGGGTAACTATTGCGCGAGGGCAAGGGTGTTTATTGGGGTAAACTGTGTGGGGCAGAGAGTGTTTGGGTACTATGGCAGAGGGCAGAGGATGTTTCTGGTAACTGTGGTGAGTGGCAGAGGGTACAGCCTGCTCTGACGACCTCTCGTCCGGCCAGCTAACGAAGTCCCGAGAGTCGGCTGCTGGACTTGGACTTTGATGCTTTCGGTGGACGAGAGCGTGGCCCATCCCTCAGGTCTGAACCACCTCTTTACTTAACTAACGTAACTACAGTGTAAATACAATATAATAAAGGAACAAGTCTATCGGTTTGTTGAAGCTCATGAGTCTGTTTTCTGTCTTTACCCAATGCAGACCGACTGTGCCTGGACATGTGGACAGTAGTGTTCATGATTTTTCGAGAATGTAGAGACTGCAGAGATTTGTAGACTTTGTAGAGATGTAGGTTTGTAGATGTTGTGGATCGAAGGTCTGATGATTCTGTATGGTTCTGTTCTGTTTCAGGAGAGTCTCGCCGACCAGGTCCAGTTCTAACACACTCGAATCTCGCCTCTTTAATCACATCTTCAGGGTCAGGATGTCTTTGCTGAAGTTACAGAGTCCTCGTCTTACTCTGTAGTTGGTGTTAGGACGTTTGCGCCTCATTCATCCAAAACGACCTCGCTCTCAGGCGCTGTTTGTGGCCTTAGCACCTTTAATAGACAATCAGAAGGAACATTTTAAAAACAAAAGCAACATTTTAAAATCAATTCTAAAAGTGAGCCAGTGGAGAGAATGACTGGGGTATTGGTGGACGTCTGGGTTGTGTTTGTTAAAACGTTGCCTGCTGCTGCTCTTTAGCACACACATACTGGAAACACCGACGTAAAGTGCCGTTGACAATAGTTCTATTCTTGAACTGTATGAAAGCATGAGTCGGTGCGCTGTGGTCAAGGTCAGAGTGATTTAAAAACTTTACTTTGTAAAAATAGTTGATTAAAAACGTTGCTCTGACGTCTTGATCTGATTATGGAAATGTTTAAACTGCACTGTCAAAAAGCACCCGAGGTTCTTCACAGGCTTCAAACCACGGACTGATGACAGATGAAGAGCGCCGAACGTCCTTCAACTACAGAGTATTGACGACTGAGAGCTCACTGAACGACTGAGAAGTCCTGTTATGACTGAGAGCTCCTGTATGACTGAGAGTCTCCTGCTCCAAGCTCCGTATGACTGAGAGCTCCTGTATGACTGAGAGCTCCTGTAATGACTGAGATCTTGAACGACGAGGCTCCTGAACGACTGAGAGGCCTGTTTTGTGTTTGGAGTAATTAATGCACGAAACCTCAGGGTAAAGCAGAGCCGTTTTGTGTGCAGACAGGGGCAGCTTCAAGCTGGCTCCTGGCCACCTTCAGTCCAGCAGGCGCCGGTTCGATCCCGAGTTCCATGACCTGGTCCTCGCGAGTCCAGGACTCAGGCAGTTCTGAGGACCAGCCAGTCCTGATGGGTCCGGGTCGGAGTAGAGACCGCAGGAGGAGGCCGGCCCAGACCCCGCGACCCGACCTCGACCTGGCCCAGACCCCGGACCCGTACATCGACCTGGCGCCAGACCCCAGACCAGACCTCGACCCTGGCCCAGACCCCAACGGATCTCGACCGGCCCAGACCCTCGGACCCGGACCTGGACCCAGACCCAACCCTTTAGGACAAACCCGGATCAGCCTGAACTAATCCCAAACCGACCCACTCCCAGAGCTCAGACGAGACGGGCCTGACTGAGATCAGAGCACAGCCCGGCTCAGTCCTGTTCCAGATTCCGGTTCAGACGCGTTGGTGTGGGTCGGTCGCTGGGTTTTGACCCCCCACTTGAAAATCCTTTTGCAGAGGACTTTTGGATCGAACCCGTTTGCGGTGTTTGAGTCTGAGCCTTTTGGTCAGACCGCAGAGTCCAGTCCCGTTGAGTCCTTTCCGTGTCCAGAAAAGTCCAGACCGCAGATCCGTCCCTTTGAGTTCCTTTCCGGGTCCGAAGAGTCCAGACCCGCAGATTCGATCTCTTCGTTCTTTCCGTGGTCCAGAGAAAGGCCAGCCCGCAGAGTTCGATCTCTTCGCAGTCCTTTCCGGCGCCAGAAGAGTCCAGACCCCCAGGAGAGTCGTTCCAGACGCTACGACGACGAAGCGGCGAGTTCAGCGGCTCGCTCCCCTGTACCAGGAACCTGGGAACCCAGAAACCCGACCGGGAGCAGGTGTGGCCCCTAGACCCAAACTTAACCCGACCTAGATCAAGTCTGAGCTCCTCCACAGACCCTGTTAGCCCGGGTTAGGTCCCACAGTAGCTCCGCCGTCGTGTCCTCCTCCTGTGTCGTGTTCGTCTCTTTTATATATTTGTTTGTTTCAGCCACGCCTTCAACGGATTCTCACGTGAGCCTGCTGTTCTCTGATTTGTTCTTTAAATGCCAGATCAGATATTCCTCTGCACATGTTGTTTCTGTCTTTGGCTCTGGAGCTATTGGTTGGTGTGTTGCAGGAGACGGGTTTCCGGGGGTTGCAGCCTTTTGCAGATTTTGCAAAATGGTCAGTCAGTCTTCTCCCGAGGTTCTCAGACTTCAAGGTCACGTAACAGTTATGTGTTTCTCCTTTATCCAGTGAAGCTCTGAGTCTTTGCTGGTCGTTGTGATCGGCCATCTTTATTTCTTCATGTAAAGCGGCCCATTCTTCTTTAAAGCCTCCAGTTCCTGTAAAGTTCCTGGTCTGTCTTGCAATGAACTGCACAGTGTGAGTTCCCCCACAGTGCTCAATGATACTGAGTCAGATGAGGATGAAACTAATGGACCTTCCTTTATTCTGCTGCGAGGCACTGAGAGGTCAACTTGTGCTTTAGATCGTTGTCTGTTGGAACGTCCGAGTGCGTCCCATGTGCAGCTTCCAGCTGATGACTCTTTTCCTCAAGTATCTTTTATAACATGATTGCAGTATCCTGAAACAGTTTGGACCAATTCCTTTTGGAAGCTCACACATGCCAAAAACATCAGTGACCCACTTCTGAGTCACTGTAGGAACGGAGCACCTTATACAGGCCTTGTTCTTTTTCATCCCACAATTTTCCTGCAGTTGTTACTGAAATTGTTTGCTTGTCGACGGGAGGGAAAAGGTCATCAGTCAATGAAGCTGCACATGGACGCACTCTTTCAAACATGACAACGATCCAACAGCACAGTCGACTCTCAGTGTCCAGCAGAATAAAGAAGGTCCTGTTAGTTCATCTCAGTCTGACCTCAGTATTCACTTGATATCAAAGTGCAGTTCATGAAGACAGACAGGAACTTACAGGAACGGGAGCTTTAAGAAGAATGCCGCTTTAGCATGGAGGAAAAAAGGCGCCGAATCCACAACGACCACAAAGACTCAGCTTCACTGATGTTAAAGGGAGAAACACACAGGATTAAGAATGGGTGTGGAAATTTAGATCAGGGTCATTTTGGTACTTTAGTTTGTCAATGATTTAAAAGAATAACCCGTTGGTTTGACATAAATGGCTTCACACAATCACTTTGCTTAACAGACTATGTCAAGTCCTATAAATGGACTCTTACCCTCTGAACTGTTAAAGAACCAAAAAACACAGGTCCGGCCGGACTAGACCAAAGAGCTCCGACGGAGGGGCGAGGGCCTGCAGCAAAGAGGAAGGTTGTGGCTGGGTGTTGCAGGAGGAGTGCCTAAGAAGAAGAGGAGTGAAACTCCTAGCATGACGAAAAGGTGTGCCTAAAGCGGAGGAGAGGAAACCTAAAGCCAGTGTAGATGCAGCCAATGGAGACGCAGAGCCAGAACCCTGATCCGAATAGAAGAGCCTCCAGTGTAGTCAGCGAAGACCCTCAGACTTCCTGCCCTGTACCTCCTGATTAACTTCCTGTCTCAGTCCACCTATAGCCCGACTACGAGACCGAGGTCCAGAGAGCCGAAAAAACAGAGCCAGACCAGGAACCAGAGCCAAGACATGGAACCCAGTACAGAACAGGTACTAACTCCAGACAGGAACCTAGTTTACAGAAACCAGGAACCAAGCCGGCCAGGAAACTCAGAGCCAGACATGGAACCATGACAGACCAGCAACCACTCGACAGACCAGAAACCTCTAGTGACAGACCTCAAGAAACTAGCGCCCAGCACCAGACAAACAGCTATGACAACATAAGGTACTAATCCAGACCAAAATAAAAACGCTTCGTGCCTTTTAGGTCCAGGTCAGAATATTTATTTCCACATTAACTAGAGTCCCCAACAATTAGCTGTAGCCTTGGAAGATCCAGATCTCACCTCGTAGCAGCGAGTTGAGTTCTGTCTGTCAGCCTGCGCTCGATTCCCATTCTCCCCACGGCCGTGCATATGCAACACAGGAAGCGGAGTAAATAAACCATATCACACGGGCGTTCTGCATGATGTGGTCAAAAATGTTTTTAACAGTTTTAGTGATGTGGTGTTTTAGCGGTTTAGTTGAGTGGTGTTTTAGCGGTTTAGTTTGATGCTGGCAGGTTTGTGTATTAGCAGTTTTAGTTGATGTGTGTTTTAGTCGGTTTTAGTTGCATTTGGTTGTTTAGCTTGGTTGTAGTTGTGATTTGGTGATCTATAGCAGGTTTAGTTGTGTGGTTGTTTTAGCGGTTTTAGTTGATGTGGTGTTTTTAGCTGTTTAGTTGATGTGGTGTTTTTAGCTGTTTTAGTTGATGTGGTGTTTTTAGCGGTTTTGGGGTTCATTATTGCGGCAGGTTATGAATCACGAAACTCCCCGACTGTCGATGTGTTTGGTCATTTACCGCCGATGGAGACTCCTCTTTCTCTCTGTAGAGTCCGTTCGTAGATTTTTATTAGTGAGGGAACTTCGCTCGCTACAACACAGTTCTCCCAGGCAAATAAACGAATCTGATTGCACGGGTTCAGTTTTGATTTTGGGTATACAGCAAACGGGGCGTGCGGTCCAGACTTGATACCCCCTCTGATATACCAGAAATACAATCCGAGTCGTTGGTCCCACCCCAGGCTAACAAAGTCGAACTGATCAACAATAGAAATGTATGAGAATACTGTCAATGATTAAAAAAACTATAAAATTTTACATGTTTATCCAAAATGTCTTGGTTAAAATTTGAATCAAAAAAAACCTCTCTAAATCTCTTCCCTGTCCTTCACAAGTGCACTTTTCTCTACGTTCAACTACCCAAATCTAAAGTTGACACCTGATTAGGCCAGGTAAGCTGTCATTTGAAAGTGCTAAGACCCACAAAATATCTATCTAATGGATCTTTTTCCTCACGTTTGTTTCACTTTTCTGTCACATTCATCGCTCTTTGTCACTGTTGCCTATGTGTTGTGCACTCTTTCTGTTCGACTATTTCATTGTTTTTTGTGAAGTCTTTTGTCGCTCCTTTCATGTTGGCACTTTCATCCTCGTTTGCTTTGTCATGCGCTTTGTCAAAAACTGCATGTTTCATTTCAAGCTTTTAAGATAAGATAAATTTATGTCTAGTCCCCGAAGGACAGAAATTTCGCTTGACAGGCTCAAAACAGCATACCCACTTCCATAAAAACCCAAGGACACATTTAAATCAACACAACACTAATGAACAACAGAACTATTTTTTTATTTCGATCCGTTTTCATAGTGGGTGATTGCATTTGGAACAAAATGCTTCTTTATATGTTCTTTGTGCGGCCAGAGGGACTTTAAAGCGCCTGCCCGACTGGAAGAGCATGAAGGAGCTATGGAGTGGATGGTGAGCGGGTCCAGTGATCATGTGAGGCTCTTCCTCAGCAGCTGAGCGACTTGTAAAAGTTCAGACAGAGGGGTTTGAGCTGCACCTGTAAATTTTTTAGGCCTGACTATTATACGGGAGAGTTGCGATATTTGTTTATAGTGTGAAAACTTAATGCGCATGATTGTTAATTATGCTGTAAATGATTATTGAGATAATTTGGGTAAAGCGCAAACTGCTCGCGTTCAGGCCGTGGTTCAGAGGTTTTAAGCTGTGAAAGTGTTGGTGGACCACTGGTGAGGGAGACCGTTTGAGTTTACTATTTAAACTAGTCAAAGTGTTAACCTAATACTATTTAAACTAGTCAGAGTGTTACTATTTAAACTAGTTCAGAGTTTACTTACTATTGTAAAACTAGACAGTTTGACTTATTAAACTAGTTCAGTTGACGATGTTTTTTTACTATTATACTAGTCATGGTCTGACTTTAACTATTTAAACTAGTTGCAGAGTTTGAAGTTTACTAATTTAAAACTAGACAGTGTCGAGTTACTATTTAATACTAACAGTGTTGAGTTTTACTATTAAATTAGACAGAGTTTGAGTTTTACTATTTAAAACTAGTCAGAGTTTGAGCTTTACTATTTAAACTAGACAGTGTGAGTTTCTATTTAAACTAGACAGAGTTTGAGTTTACTTATTTAAACTAGACATAGTTGAGTTTTAGATTTAAACTAGTCAGAGTTTTGACTTTACTATTTAAACTAGACAGAGTTTGAGTTTACTATTTAAATCTAGACAGAGTTTGACTGGTTTACTATTCTAAAACAGACACTGTGAGTTTACTATTTAAACTAGACAGAGTTTGAGTTACTATTTAAACTAGACAGAGTTGAGTTATA
This sequence comes from Neogobius melanostomus, assembly GCA_007210695.1. Classification (NCBI taxonomy): domain Eukaryota; kingdom Metazoa; phylum Chordata; class Actinopteri; order Gobiiformes; family Gobiidae; genus Neogobius; species Neogobius melanostomus. The sequence goes on along the minus strand of VHKM01001221.1, from coordinate 40,562 downwards.
CTATTAAACTAGGACAGCTGTGAGTTTACTATTTAAATAGACAGAGTTTGACTTTTACTATTTATAAACATATGACATAGTTTACTTTATAATTTAACTAGTCAAGATCCTTGACTTTACTATTTAAACTAGACAGAGTTTGACTTTACTATTTAAACTAGTCGAGTTTTGAGTTTACTATTAAACTAGTCAGAGTTTGACTCTTCTCTACTATTCAAACTAACAGAGTCTGACTTTACTAATTTAATACTAGTACATGAGTTTGACTTTACTATTTAAACTTAGACAGAAAGTTTGACTTATTTTTAAAACTATTCAGTTTGACCCTTTACTATTCAAACTAGTCAGAGCTTGACCTTGTACTATTGAAATAGTTCAGAGTTATGACTTACTATTTAAACTAGGCAGAGTTTGACTTTACTTTTTAAAACTAGTCAGAGTTGACTTTCACCTATTCTTTAAACTAGTCAAGTTTACCTATTTAAAACTATGTCAGGAGTTTGACAATTTACTATTTAAACTAGACAGAGTTTGAACTTATTTAAACTAGTCAGTTGACTTTACTAATCTAAAACTAGTCAGAGTTTACTTTAACATATTTAAACTAGTCATGAGTTTGAGTTGCTATTTAAAACTAGTCAGAGGTTTGAGTTTACTATTTAATAACAGAGTTTGACTTACTATTAAAAACTAGTCAGAGTTTGAGTTTGACTATTTAAACTAGCAGTGTGAGTTTACTATTAAACTAACGTGTGAGTTACTATTTAAACAGACAGATTTGAGTTACTATTTAAATAGACATTGTACTTTACTATTATAATACTAGTCAGTATGTTTGAGTTTACTTATTTAAATTAGACGAGAGTTTGACTTTACTATTAAAACTAGTCCAGTTTAAGAGATTACTATTTAAAACTAGTCAGAGGTTTGACTTTACTATTTAAACAGACAGAGTGTTACTTATTACATTAAAAATATCAGCAGAGTTTGACTTTTAAACTATTTACTAACTTAGTTCAGAGTTTGAGTTTACTATTTTAAACTATCAGAGTTTGTACTTTACTTTTTATAAATTAGACAGAGTTTGACCTTTACATATTAAACTAGTTCAGAGTTTGACTTTACTATGTTAAAGCTAGACAGAGTGTTGACTTTACTATTGTAATAGTCAGAGTTTTGACTTTAACTATTTAAATAGTCAAGTTTGACATTTACTATTTTAAACTATCAGATTTGAGTTTTACTATGTTAAACTAGTCAGAGTTTGATTGTGTTACTATTAAACGTTAGTTCAGGAGTATTCGACCTTTTACTATTTTAAAACATGTAGCTTTTGACGATTTTACTATTTAAAACTACTCAGAAGTTGACTTTACTGTATTTTAATAGGTCAGAGTTTGAGCCCTCTACTTTTAAAAACTGTCAGAGTTGAGTTTATCTATTTTCTAACTAGTCAGAGTTTGACTTACTATTTTAACTAGTCAGGTTGATTTACTAATTTTTAAACTAGACAGAGTTTGAGTTTACTATTTAAATAGACAGAGTTGACTTACTATTTTAAACTAGTCAGTATGTTTGACTTTACTATTTAAACGTATCAGACGTTTTGAAACTTTACTATTTTAACTAGTCAGTTTGAGTTTCTATTTAAACTATGTTCAGAGTTTACTATTTAAACTAAGTCCAGAGTTTGAGTACTATTTAAACAGTGCGAAGTTGACTTTTACTATTAAACTAGTCAGAGTTTGAGTTTCTATTTAAACTAGTCAGCAGTTTGGACTTTACATTTAAACTAGTCAGAGTTTACTATTTAACTAGACGAGTTGACTAGTTTATAATATGTAAAGTCAGAGATTTGACTTAAAACTAATTTAAACTAGTCAAGTTTACTATTAAACTTAGTCAGAGTTTTACTAAATTTAAAACTATGTCAGAGTTTGACTAGTTTAAATAGTAAAGTCAGAGTTTGACTTTACTATAAAACTAGTCAGAGTTGAGTTTACTATTTAAAACTAGGACAGATTTTTGAGTTTACTATTTAAACAGACAGTTTGACTTTACCTATTTAAACTAGTTCAGAGCTTACTATTTAAACTAGTCAGAGTTTGATTCGCTATAAACTAGTCAGAGTTGCTTTACTATTTTAAACTAGTCAGAGTTTGATTTAACTATTTTTAAACTATCTAGTAGATTTACTATTTAACTTATCAGCAGCTTAGTCTCCACTATCTAAAACTAGTCCAGAGTTTGAACCCTTTACTAATGTTTAAACGAGCTGTCAGAGTCTCCCACTTTAAAAGCTAGTCAGAGGTTTAACTACTTAACCTAGTCAGAGTTTAGTTCACTATTTAAACTAGTCAGAGTTTGAGTTACTTATTAAACTAGACAGTTTGAGTTAAACTATTTAAATAGTCAGAGTTTTGAGTTTTACTATTTAAAACTAGACGTTTGAGTTCTAATCTATTTCACTAGTAAGAGTTTACTATTTACAACCTAGTCAGAGTTTGACCTTTACTATCTTAAACTCAGAATCAAGAGTTTGAACCATTTACATTCTAACTAGTCAGAGTTGACTTTGACTATTAATATCTAGTCAAGTTTGACTTACTATTTAAACTAGTCAGAGTTTACTATTTAAACCTAGTCACGGAGTGTTTGACTTTACTCACTTCTAAACTAGTCAGAGTTGAGTTTACTATTTAAACGTAGACAGTTGTAGTTTACTATTTAAAACTAGGTCAAGTTTTAGTTACTATTTGCTATAACTCAGTATCAGGTATGGTTACTATTAATTTGAACTAGTCAGAGTTTACTATTAAAACTAAGTCTAGAGTTTGCTTTATCTATTTATAATATCAGAGTTTGAGTTTACTGATTTAAATAACTAGAGTTTGAGTTTTACTGATTGTCACAACTACGACAGAGTTAAACTATTTAAAAGAAACAGATTGAGTCACGATTTAACTAGACAGGAGTTTGAGTTTACTATTAAACTAGTCAAGTATTGACTCTAGTTAAATTAGTCAGCAGTTTGAGTTTACTATCTTCACACTATCAGTGAGTTTTGAGTTATCTATTTTAAACTAGACAGAGTTTAGCTATTTTTAAAAAGACAGAGTTTTGACTTTACTATTTAAACTTAGATCAGATGTTTACGTATTTAAACAGGACAGACGTTTGAAGTTCACTATTTAAACTAGACAGAGTTTGCGAGTTCTACTATTTAAACCTGATTCAGAAGTTTTGAACTTTACTATTTAACTATCAGAGGTTTCTTACATTAATAGTCAGAGTGTTTCACTTTACTATTCTAATCTTATTTTCAGAGTTGAGTTTTATCTATTTAAAACTAGACAGTTTGACTTTCACTATTAAACTAGATTCAGAGTTTGAGTTTACTATTTAAATCTTGTCAGAGTTTGTGAAGTCTTACATTTAATATCTAGACGAGAGAATTGACTTTTTTCATACTAGAAACTATCAGAGTATTGAGTTTACTATAAAACTAGTCAGAGTTGACTTTAACACTATTCTAAACTAGTCCAGAGTTCTACCTTTTACTATTTAAACTAGTCAGAGTTTTTACTTTACTATTTAATACCTAGTCAGAGTTTGACTACTATGTAAACTTAGACAGAGTTTGACTTTTACTTATTAAACTAGACAGAGTGACTTTACTATTAAACTAGACAGAGTTTACTTTACTATTTAAACTAGACAGAGTTTGACTTTTACTATTTTAAAAACTAGTTCAGATTTGATCTTACTATTTAAAACTTAGACAGAGTTGACTTTATACTATTTAAAAACTTAGTCAGGAGTTGAGATTTACTATTTAAACATCAGAGTTTGACTTACTATTTTAAACTAGTCAGAGTTTGACCACTCTCTAGTTAAACTAGTCAGAGTTTGATCTTTACTATTAAACGAGACAGAGTTTACCTTTTACTATCTCTTAAGGTACTTAATATGAGTTTGAGTTTCACTATTTAAACTAACAGACTTGCAGCCCCTTCTTATCTAAACTAGACCACGAGCTGCTGACGTTTACTCATGTAAACTAGTCGAGTACTAGTCTTTAATCTATCTAGTAGTTTGACTTTACTATTGTAAAACTAGTCAGTGAGTTGACTAATTACTATATTAAACATAGCTAGAATTTGACTTTACCTATTTTAAACTAAGCAGAGTTTTGACTTTACTATTGTTAAACTAGACAGTAGTTTGACCTTTACATTAAATCTGACAATGATTGAAGTTCATCATTTAAACTAGACAAGTAGTGTGACTTTACTATTTCCCTATACTTAGTTTCACACTAGTTAAATTACTGTCAGAGGTTTGTGACTTTACTTTTTAAATTGAGTCAAGTGACTTACTATTTATAACTAAGTCAGAGTTCTACTATTTCAAATAACTGAGTCAGAGTTTGGACTTTTACTATTTTAAACACGTTTCAGAGTTTGACTAATTACTATTTAAAAACTCGTCAGAGATTTATGACTTTACTATTTTTAAAACATAGACAGAGTCTGACTCTTACGTATTTTAAACTAGTCAGAGTTGACATTTACTTTTTTTAAACTGAGTCAGAAGTTTGACTTTACTATTTAAATAGTCAGAGTTTACTTTACTATTTAACTAGTAGAGTTTACTACTATTTTAAACGAGACAGAGTTTGACTTTACTGTATTTAAAACTAACAGAGTGTGACTTTTACTATTTAAACTAGTCAGAGCTTTACTATTCTTAATACTAGTTCCAGCGCGAGTTTGACCTACTATTTAAACTAGTTGACTATAGTTTGAGGTATTACTATTTAAGGACGGTAACAGAGTGTGATCCCCTTACTACTTTTAAACCTTAGTCAGAGTTTGAGTTACTATTTAAACTAAGACAGAGTTTTGACTTTACTATTTAAACTAGTCAGAGTTTGAGTTTACTAATTTAAACTAGTCAGAGTTTGACGTTTACTATTTAAATAGTCAGAGTTCTTGACTCGTTACTATGTTAACTAGGATTAGACAGCGTGACTGGACTATTTTAAATCTAAGGACAGAGTTTTGAGTTTAACTATTCCTTAAAGCCCTAGACAGCAGTGGACTGCTTACTATCTTAAAACTGTCAGTCACACCAGTGTAAAAACTAGTCAGAGTTTGACTTTACTTTTTAAACTAGTCAGAGTTTGACTTACTATTTTAAACTATGTCACGCCATTAAACTATTTAAACTAGTCAGCAGTTTGACGATTTTACTTATTGTGTAACTACTATCGAATGTTGACTTACTACTTTACAACTTTATGTCAGAGTTTGACTTTTACTATTTAACACCAAGACAGAGTGTTTACTTATTATTTTTAACACTTAAAGTCAGAGTTGACTTTACTTTTTATAACGTAGTCCAGATGTTTTGACTTTACATATGTAAACTAGTCAGAGTTTACTATTTAAACTATCAGAGTTTGACTTTACTATTTTAACTAGTCAGAGTTTGACCTTTACTATTTAAACTAGTCAGAGTTTACTATTAAACTAGACAGAGTTTGACTTTAACTATTTAAACTAGACAGAGTAATGAGTTTTACTATTTAAATTAACAGGTTGACTTTACTATTCAAAACATATCAAGTTTGACTTTACTTATTTAAACTAGTCAGAGTTTGTGGAGTTTGATACTTCTAAACAAACTAAGACAGTTGATTTTACCATCTTAAAACTCAGCACCAGTTGCAGTACTTATTTTAAACTAGACAGAGTTTAGTTTACTAAATTGTAAACTGTAGTCAGAGTTGATCTTTACTATATATATACAGAGTTTGACGATTTTTATTATTTTAAACTAGTGCAGAGTTTGACCTTTTACTATTAAACTAGTCAGAGTTTGACTTTTACTATTTAAACTCGTCACGAGTTCGAGTTTACATTTAAACAGGTCAGAGTTTGACTCTTACTATTAAATAGAACAGACTGTTTGGACTTTCTATTAACTATGTCAGTTGAGTTATCTATTTAAACCTATATCAGAGTTTGACTTTACATTTTAAACTAGTCAGTACTTGACTTTACTATTTACAACCTCAGTCAGAGTTTGACCTTTACTATCCTATCTAAACTATCAGAGTTTGACTTTACTATTAAACTAGTCAGAGTTTGATACTATTAAACTAGTCAGAGTTGACGTTTAACATTTAAACTAGACAGAGTTATGAGTTTACGTATTTAAACTAGTCAGAGTTACTTTACTATTTAAAACTAGTCAGAGTTTGACTTTACTATTTAAACTAGTCAAGTTGATTTACTATTTTTAACTAATCAGAGTTGAGCTTAAACATTTAAACAGTCAGCAGTTTGAGTTTACTTATGTAAAATAGTCAGGAGTTGACTTTTCATTAAACTAGTCAGTTTGAGTTACTATTTAAAACTAGCAGAGATTTACTATTAAACACTAGTCAGAGTTTGAGATTTACTATTTGTTTAAACTAGTCGAGTTTGACTTTACTCCATTAAATAAACTACTTCAGAGTTGAGTTTACTATTAAACTAGTCAGAGTTTGACTTTACTATTAAACTAGTCAGAGTACTATTTAAACTAGTCAGTTTGACAGAATTAAATTAAAGTCAGAGTTTTGACTTTACTATTAAACTAGACAGAGTTGAGTTTACTATTTAAACTAGACAGTTTGACTTTACTATTAAACTAGTCAGAGTTTGAGTTCACTATTTAAACTAGTCAGGTTTGACTTTACTATTAAACTAGTCAGAGTTGACTTTACTATTTAAACTAGTCAGAGTTTACTATTTAAACTAGTCAGAGTTTGATTTCACTATTTAAACTAGTCAGAGTTTGAGTTCACTATTTAAACTAGTCAGAGTTTGAGTTTACTATTTAAACTAGACAGTTTGAGTTTACTATTTAAACTAGTCAGAGTTTGAGTTTACTATTTAAACTAGACAGTTTGAGTTTACTATTTAAACTAGTCAGAGTTTTGACTTTACTATTTAAACTAGTCAGAGTTTGACTTTACTATTTAAACTAGTCAGAGTTTGACTTTACTATTTTAAACTTAGTCAGAGTTTACTATTTAAACTAGTCAGAGTTTGACTTTAACTATTTAAACTAGTCAGAGTTTGAGTTTACTATTTAAACTAGTCAGAGTTTGAGTTTACTATTTTAAACTAGACAGTTTGAGTTACTATTTAAACTAGTCAGAGGTTTACTATTTAAACTAGTCAGAGTTTGACTTATACTATTTAAAACTAGACAGTTTGAGTTTACTATTTAAACTAGTCAGAGTTGAGTTACTATTTAAACTAGTCAGTTTGATTTACTATTTAAACTAGTCAGAGTTTTACTATTTAAACTAGTCAGGTTTGACTTTTACTATTTAAACTAGTCGAGTTTAGTTTACTATTTAAACTAGAGTTTGAGTTTACTATTTAAACTAGACAGAGTTACTATTTAAACAGACAGAGTTTGAGTACTATTTAAACTAGTCAGAGTTTGAGTTTACTATTTAAACTAGTCAGAGTTTGACTTTACTATTTAAACTATCAGAGTTGAGTTACTATTTAAACTAGTCAGAGTATTTACTATTTAAACTAGTCAGAGTTTGAGTTTACTATTTAAACTAGTCAGAGTTTACTATTTAAAAAGACAGAGTTTGATTTACTATTTAAACTAGTCAGAGTTTACTATTTAAACAAGTCAGAGTTTGATTCACTATTTTAACTGACAGAGTTTGAGTACTATTAACTAGTCAGAGTTTGACTTTACTATTTAAACTAGTCAGAGTTTGAGTTTACTATTTAAACTAGTCAGAGTTTGAGTTTTACTATTTAAACTAGTCAGAGTTTGAGTTTACTATTTAAACTAGTCAGAGTTTGACTTTACTATTTAATAACTAGTCAGAGTTTGACTTTACTATTTAAACTAGTCAGAGTTTACTATTTAACTAGACAGAGTTTGACTTTACTATTTAAACTAGTCAGAGTTTGACCTTTACTATTTAAACTAGACAGAGTTTTGATTTACTATTTAAACTAGTCAGAGTTTGACTTTACTATTTAAAACTAGTCAGAGTTTGAGTTTACTATTTAAACTAGTCAGAGTTTACTATTAATGCAAGTTTATTTACTATTTAAACTAGTCAGAGTTTGACTTTCTAAACTACTTTATTTACTATTTAAACTAGTCAGAGTTTAACTATTTAAACTAGACAGAAGTTTGACTTTACTATTTAAACTAGTTTACATAATCAGAGTTTGACTTTACTATTTAAACTAGCAGAGTTTGACTTTACTATTTAAACTAGTCAGAGTTTGACTTTACTATTTAAACTAGTCAGAGTTTGACTTTACTATTTAAACTAGTCAGAGTTTGACTTTACTATTTAAACTAGACAGAGTTTGACTTTACTATTTAAACTAGTCAGAGTTTGACTTTACTATTTAAACTAGACAGAGTTTGACTTTACTATTTAAACTAGACAGAGTTTGATTTACTATTTAAACTAGTCAGAGTTTGACTTTACTATTTAAACTAGACAGAGTTTGACTTTACTATTTAAACTAGACAGAGTTTGACTTTACTATTTAAACTAGTTTTTTTTTTTAACTAGTCAGAGTTTGAGTTTACTATTTAAACTAGTCAGAGTTTGACTTTACTATTTAAACTAGTCAGAGTTTGAGTTTACTATTTAAACTAGTCAGAGTTTGACTTTACTATTTAAACTAGACAGAGTTTGACTTTACTATTTAAACTAGACAGAGTTTGACTTTACTATTTAAACTAGCAGAGTTTAAACTAGACAGAGTTTGAGTTTACTATTTAAACTAGACAGAGTGTGACTTTACTATTTAAACTAGTCAGAGTTTGAGTTTACTATTTAAACTAGTCAGAGTTTGACTTTACTATTTAAACTAGTCAGAGTTTGACTTTACTATTTAAACTAGACAGAGTTTGACTTTACTATTTAAACTAGTCAGAGTTTGACTTTACTATTTAAACTAGACAGAGTGTGACTTTACTATTTAAACTAGTCAGAGTTTACTATTTAAACTAGTCAGAGTTTGACTTTACTATTTAAACTAGTCAGAGTTGACTTTACTATTTAAACTAGTCAGAGTTTACTATTTAAACTAGACAGAGTTTGACTTTACTATTTAAACTAGACAGAGTTTGATTTACTATTTAAACTAGACAGAGTGTGATTTACTATTTAAACTAGACAGAGTTTGACTTTACTATTTAAACTAGACAGAGTTGACTTTACTATTTAAACTAGACAGAGTTGACTTTACTATTTAAACTAGTCAGAGTTGATTACTATTTAAACTAGTCAGAGTTGACTTTACTATTTAAACTAGTCAGAGTTTGACTTTACTATTTAAACTAGTCAGAGTTTACTATTTAAACTAGTCAGAGTTGCTTACTATTTAAACTAGTCAGAGTTTGACTTTACTATTTAAACTAGTCAGAGTTTGACTTTACTATTTAAACTAGACAGAGTTTGACTTACTTTTAACTAGTCAGGTTGACTTTACTATTTAAACTAGTCAGAGTTTGACTTTACTATTTAAACTAGTCAGAGTTTGACTTTACTATTTAAACTAGTCAGAGTTTGAGTTTACTATTTAAACTAGACAGAGTTTGACTTTACTATTTAAACTAGTCAGAGTTTGACTTTACTATTTAAACTAGTCAGAGTTTGACTTTACTATTTAAACTAGACAGAGTTTGATTTACTATTTAAACTAGACAGAGTTTGACTTTACTATTTAAACTAGTCAGAGTTTGACTTTACTATTTAAACTAGTCAGAGTTTGACTTTACTATTTAACTAGTCAGAGTTTGACTTACTATTTAAACTAGACAGAGTTTGACTTTACTATTTAAACTAGACAGAGTTTGACTTTACTATTTAACTAGACAGAGTTTGACTTTACTATTTAAACTAGTCAGAGTTTGAGTTTACTATTTAAACTAGTCAGAGTTTGACTTTACTATTTAAACTAGACAGAGTTGACTTTACTATTTAAACTAGTCAGAGTTTGACTTTACTATTTAAACTAGTCAGAGTTTACTATTTAAACTAGTCAGAGTTTGACTTTACTATTTAAACTAGACAGAGTTTGAGTTTACTATTTAAACTAGACAGAGTGTGACTTTTACTATTTAAACTAGTCAGAGTTTACTATTTAACTATCAGAGTTTGACTTTACTATTTAAACTAGTCAGAGTTTGACTTTACTATTTAAACTAGTCAGAGTTTACTTTATTTAAACTAGTCAGAGTTTAAATAACATTACCTGAACTTTAGCTTCTGCAGTCTGGACCCGGATCAATACAATTCAAACAGCTGTTCCAGCGTTGGACACATCAGGGAGACTTTACTAACACCAATACAAGGGTTTTTACACACAGGGAGAACTGCACTAGTACCCTAAACACAGGTTTACCCTAAACACAGTTTACCCTAAACACAGGTTTACCCTAAACACAGGTTTACCCTAAACAAAGGTTTACCCTAAACACAGTTTACCCTAAACACAGGTTTACCCTAAACACAGGTTTACCCTAAACAAAGGTTTACCCTAAACAAAGGTTTACCCTAAACCAGGGGTGCCCAAAGTGGGGCCTGCGGGCCAAATAACAATTCCATTGGCCCGCCAGAGAGTGACCTACTTTTGCTCCACGTATGGTTAATACGAACTCTCTTCCCATTCATTCCCAATGGTAAATATGGATGCAATACACTTTTTGACCACTAGCGTCAAATTGAGGGCGCTGTTTAACTCCTTTCGCGAAGTTAAGGACACTTGTGGTGTCTTGGTGTTTATCACAGAGCGTTGTAGCATCAACTTCCACAGTTTACCAACTTTTATTGCAAAGTTTGTTGACATCAACATAGGTCATGTTAAAAAATGACTTATAAAAGACTTTATGCTGAACTGACACTTTCAAAATGATAATATGGGATTTTCTTTGAGTTAACAAATGAATGAGGTAAAGTCACTGTAGGTGCTGTAGATACAGGTGGTGTTGTTTACATTTTGCACTATATTGCTGCAATTGTTGAATGTGTTCGACTAAAGCTAAGCTTTTGCCATAGTTAACATTTGTATTAATGTAGCATTTATTTGCATTGGTATCAAATGCAAATGTATGGCGAAAAGAAAAATAAATTAACTGTTATAATTATTTTTCAGTTAAATGTGTTTCACGCTTGACATCACCGTGTTCGGCCCGCGACCCACAGGCACTTTTTCATTTTGACCCTCGGAGACAAAAAGTTCGGGTACCCCTGCCCTAAACACAGGTTTACTCTACCCTTCTCGTAGATTGATTGATTGATTGATCAGTCAATCTACGGTAGCACAGCGGTTAGCGCTCGTGCTTCACAGCTTGGTTGATTGATTGGTTGATTACAGGTTGTCGCGGCGGTGCAGAGGAAGGACAGTCCTGTGGAAGAGTTGTCGGTGAGTCGTTGGATTATTTCGTTTGTATGAACGCGGCATTAAAAAGCATTAAAAGTCATTCAATTAATTTGGCCAAAACCAAGGCCTTAAAAAGCCTTAAATTGGACAAACTGGCATCAAATCTCAATTTATTGGAATATTATGACAATTTTTACTGTGTAAGCTCATTGAAAATACCAAAACATGTTCAGCTGCAGATTTGGCTCAAATGCTCTAAAGTTTCTTGTTTTGTCCAGTTCTTTCTGTTTGATGAAATGTTTTGAGAATGTTTTTGCTGCGTTTAAAATCTCGTATTTGGGCTTTTGATAAAGTTCTGCTGGTCCTCAGGAGCAGATGCCATCCCGTCGGTGGTGATCGAACCGGCGTCGAGTAACGAAGGCGATGACGACCGCGACGCCGACATCATCTCTCCCATCGTCGCCGCGGGCAACAGCTCCGCCTCCATCCAGCACATCGGGCCGAGCGCCGGGACGCTGCCCCAGGACTTCCTCTTCAAGGTCAAACATCTGCCTCCAACACAATTATATTTAACATTTGGTTTCCTTTAGTTTCTTTAGTCGTGTTTTTAGTTTCACTGACAGGAAGTGACATAGTTGAAGGCAAACTATTTAAACTGTTGCCGTGCCGACCATGTTAAGTCAACGGGAAACGAGTCAAACTGAACTTTACCTTTATCTATGTCACTTCCTGTCAGGAGCTCAAACATTCAAATAAAAATAACTTCTTCATTCATTTGCTGCTTCACTGAAATAAAATATTTACAACAGATGTTTCCGTCTAAATAAGTCTATTTCTAAAGCATTAAATCCGACAATCGCACAGTTAAATCACGTTCTGTATCACTCCACTGCAGCCGTTTCCATAGTAACGACAAACAATTGAGCTGGAAGTAGCTTCAGGTAAAACAGTTTAAAACGTGAAATAAAGCAAACAGGTCAAATGAACAGTTTGAGTTTGTGTGAGCGAGGTATAAGCAGATTAAACAACATACAGTACTTACACTTTTGAAGGAAACAGTTTCAAAATATTGGAGTTTAATCTGTTCTGCCGTTTTAGGGTTAGACTTATTTTCTCCAATGATACAAATCCAGTGTCTCAAAATTAATCTTGGATTCAAAAGTAAAAAGTGTGTTTTATGTTACAGGTGCTCGTCATGTAATTAGAATATCATGAAAACTCATATATGATACAGACTCATTACATGCAAAGTGAGATATGTATAGCCTTTATTTGTTATAATTGTGATGATTATGGCTCCGTTTGTAAAAACCCCAAATTAAAACTCTAAAACATTTGAAACTGAACTGTAAGACATAATCAGAATTAAAACAAAGGTTTTGACATTTGTCACTTTGCATGTCATGAGTCTGTATCATATTAGTTTCACAGTTTAGGTTTTTCATGATATTCTACATTATATATGTGTACTGTGTGTGTGTGTGTGTGTGTGTATATATATATATATATATACACACACACACACATACACATTATATTATATTCTAATTACATGACAAGCACCTGTATGTTGTTTTTGTCTCAGAATTACTCTTTGATTGCAGAAGAGACCAATGATAAATCACAATACCAAAACGATAAATTAATTTAAAAAAAAGTGAATTTTCTGTAAATAAAAATATTAAATTATATATTTTTTAATAAAAATTATAATAGTAATAAATTATAAAATTGTTAATAAGGTTAGCTTACTTTATTTGTAATAAATATTATTTAATGAAATATTATTGAGACAGTTGTTTCCCCATAATGTATTCAAGTACATTTGGCAGGTTTTAAAGCTTTTGTTGTTATTATGATTATTTAATTGTGTTTTTATTCATTTACTTCTCCAGTTAAGTTGTTAGAACTAAGCAGAGCTGAGGATCACATTTATTGATTTTTAGCAGTTTGACTCATTTCCCGTTGATTTAACATGGTCGGCACGGCAACACTTCTATCGCCTCTATCTATGTCACTTCCTGTCAGTGTCCAATGAGGAAGTGAAACTACAAAAATGGTCAAACTAAAGAAAACAAAGTCTTAAATATAATTGTGTTAAATGTTTTAAAGTGTTTAACCGAACCTTATTTACACATGGACTTGTGTTTGCTATTGTACATGTTTGTGTTATTACTGCGATAATAAGAAACTAATGAGGATCTGTGATAAAGATAAAGATACTGAGCCGGGTCTGACCCGGGACTGAGCCGGGTCTAACCCGGGACTGAGCCAGGACTGACCCGGGACTGAGCCAGGACTGACCCAGGTCTGACCCGGGTCTGACCCTCTCTGCTCGTCAGGTGGAGACGATGCATGACTTTGAGGCGGCGAACGCAGACGAGCTGGAGCTGGTCCGAGGAGACGTGGTTCTCGTGGTGCCCACGGTCAGTCTGGAGGACCAGGTGAGTCAGTCTGGAGGACCAGGTGAGACCTGAGACAGTCTAACCCTATGGGAGAAATGCAGTTTATGTAAGAAATCTCTAAAACCAAAATGTACAAATGTTTTTCCTCTTCAGTATTTGACAGTCATATTATTTTTATGTCTGACCAACATCACGCTCATGTGTTTGAATATTGTCTCCACTTACAGAGAAAATAATTGGACATTAGTTCATATGTGCTGACAGAGGAGACGATGAACTTTCAGACAGTTTTTGTTTCATGTGGATTATGTAATGACTGAGATATGAATCTGCAGTTTACCAGTTACCATAGTTACTGTCAAGTCTACGTTAGCAGCTCCCCGACTTGAAAAGGGAAATGTCCTCGCTACTTGAAGGTAATAACTGGAATTCACTCCAATGACCAGTTTTTGGGTTTTTATTTGCCTCTGTCCAGTAGTGGGTGAAAAACCTCAAAACACAGAATAAAAAGCAAGTGTAAATATACATGTACGTAAACAATTAAAGCAACTTTTAACTAATGTTTTAGCTTAATGAAATGGCTTTTTATCATCATTTTAATATACATTCTAACACAATATTCACTATGCACATTTTTATCCAAATTCCACCCAACTTATGAGATTTTACCTATTACCTTTTTAAACATGTTTTAAGCATAATTTTAAACAAAGACATTAACATACTCATGAATTAAACTTTTAAAGGCCTCATTTACAGTTCACAACCTAGTTTCACAAACCAGACATTAAATCCATCACATTGTCCCTTCCCGGCAGTCCTTCACTCTTTTGTAGAAAGGTTTTTTAGTTGCCGCTTGGTTTTTGTTTCCTCTTCGAGGTTTGAGGAGAGACACAGCTTGTGGCTTCACTCAGGTTGGTCCTGTGCACACTGACTGAAGTATTTGTATCTTTGGAGCCAGTAGGACCAAGTTGATTGAGGCATTGGTTTCACCTGCTTGTAATGCCTGCTGTGGTCGGGGGAGGGGCGAGCAGGCAGCTGGACAGCACAGTTACCATTATGGAATTTTCAGTTGCTCCGCCTCAGTTTTAAACTATAGGCTCTTTAGAAAGTGATGATGTCACATGAGCACAACCTATGGCTGGGTTTCAGGTTCTAGAATGTGATGATGTCACAGGACCCAGTGGGGGAGGAGCCAGTTTTTCCTATTAACTGCATTACACTTTGACAAGTCGTATCTAAAAAGAAAATGTAATTATGAAAATGATCATTAATCTCAGTCACTGGGTCCAATGATCTCTCTTTACAAGACCAAACATTTCCTCAAAAACAAAATCATTTTACCTTTATATAATATTATAGGCCTTTAGAACCATAGAAATAAAAAGGAGAAGTGTCATTCAATCCTTACACATGCGGACAGTTAGCAAAGAAGCTACTCCGGTATACTTTTCACATTCCATTAGCCTCCTCAATGTATTTTCCCTATAGCCGTTAGCACTAGCCACCAAACATCTCAAATTATAAACGATTCAGATGTTTTCAGCTGTTGTCAACCCATCGACCACATTTAGGGGAGGGGCCAAAGCCTTGTTAGAAATCGTTAATAAATGTACAGACCTTTGGATCATTTATTTTAGATAGAAATTAGCGTCTAAAAGTGTCCTCCGAGTTACATGCTAAATGCTAAATCACGTTGAAGTTTCAGCTTTTCATGGGTCTGATTTACAAATACGCATCTAATGGACATTAAACATCATCTTATGCCATGTACATTTACATACAGTGCATCCGGAAAGTATTCACAGCGCTTCACTTTTTTCACATTTTGTTATGTTACAGCCTTATTCCAAATTGATTCAATCCATTTTTCCCTCAAAATTCTACACATAACATCCCATAATGACAACGTGAAACAAAGTTTTTTGAGATTTTTGCAAATGTATTACAAATAAAAAACAAAAAATCACATGTACATAAGTATTCACAGCCTTTGCCATGAAGCTCAAACTTGAGCTCAGGTGCATCCTATTTCCACTGATCATCCTTGAGATGGTTCTACAGCTTCATTGGAGTCCACCTGTGGTAAATGAAGTTGATTGGACATGATTTGGAAAGGCACACACCTGTCTATATAAGGTCCCACAGTTGACAGTGCATGTCAGAGCACGAACTCAAAGGAATTGTCTGTAGACCTCCGAAACAGGATTGTCTCGAGGCACAAGTCTGGGGAAAGGTACAGAAACATTTCTGCTGCTTTGAAGGTCCCAATGAGCACAGTAGCCTCCATCATCCGTAAATGGAAGAAGTTTAGAACCACCAGGACTCTTCCTGGAGCTGGCCGGCCATCTAAACTGAGCGATCGGGGGAGAAGGGCCTTAGTCAGGGAGGTGACTAAGAACCCGATGGTCACTCTGTCAGAGCTCCAGCGTTCCTCTGTGGAGAGAGGAGAACCTTCCAGAAGGACAACCATCTCTGCAGCAATCCACAAATCAGGCCTGTATGGTAGAGTGGCCAGACGGAAGCCGCTCCTTAGTAAAAGGCACATGGCAGCCCGTCTGGAGTTTGCCAAAAGGCACCTGAAAGACTCTCAGACCATGAGTAAGAAAATTCTCTGGTCTGATGAGACAAAGATTGAACTCTTTGGCGTGAATGCCAGGCGTTATGCTTGGAGGAAACCAGGCACTGCTCATCACCTGGTCAATACCATCCCTACAGTGAAGCATGGTGGTGGCAGCATCATGCTGTGGGGATGTTTTTCAGCGGCAGGAACTGGGAGACTAGTCAGGATAGAGGGAAAGATGAATGCAGCAATGTATAGAGACATCCTGGATGAAAACCTGTTCTCCTTGACCTCAGACTGGGGCGACGGTTCATCTTTCAGCAGGACAACGACCCTAAGCACACAGCCAAGATAACAAAGAAGTGGCTTCAGGACAACTCTGTGAATGTCCTTGAGTGGCCCAGCCAGAGCCCAGACTTTAATCCGATTGAACATCTCTGGAGAGATCTGAAAATGGCTGTGCACCGACGCTCCCCACCCAACTTGATGGAGCTTGAGAGGTGCTGCAAAGAGGAATGGGCAAAACTGCCCAAAGATGGGTGTGCCAAGCTTGTGGCATCATATTCAAAAAGACTTGAGGCTGTAATTGCTGCCAAAGGTGCCTCAACAAAGTATTGAGAAAAGGCTGTGAATACTTATGTACATGTGATTTTTTTTTGTTTTTTATTTGTAATAAATTTGCAAAAATCTCAAACGTTTTTTCACGTTGTCATTATGGGGTGTTATGTGTAGAATTGAGGGGAAAAATGGATTGAATCAATTTTGGAATAAGGCTGTAACATAACAAAATGTGAAAAAAGTGAAGCGCTGTGAATACTTTCCGGATGCACTGTACATGATAAAGAAACACAGAAAAGTGTATATGAATGAATGAATATTTTATTTAAGTGTCATGCACGTATGTGCCCAGCCCACATGGGCTTATAAGACACTATAAACATCATTTAGAAAACTACCATTTAAACAATATGTTCAATATACAATATACATTTCACAGAAAAATCAAGAATCTGGATACAAAGCTTTCAATCTCATTGTCCAGGCTTTCTCCACATATCTTGCCAAACAAAAAATTGAATTTCTAAATAACCAACTCAACATATCACCTTCTGCCAAACAAAATATATCAGGATTATTGCATTCGACTCTTTCAAACAAAGCTGTTCTTAAATCATTATACAATGGACAATAGAACATAAAGTGAAATTCATCCTCCACCAAACATAGATCACAAACATTACAAAGTCTATTCTCTTCTGTAACGACCCACCTCCACCTCTAGAGGCAGCACTCCTGCTCTGAGCTGAGCACACAGAGACCTCTGTCCTCTTTTCAAATTACCTTTCACATAAATCTCTGTTGAAAAACATTCTTTAATCTGAATATAAGTTCTCAATTTCGGTTTTCTTAGCAGTTCAATTTTCCACTGCTCTTTGTAATGATCAAATAGTATCTGCCTGTGGTTTGTTATTTTACACTGTAAATTATTCCAAAACAATGATTGTGAATTTGTTTTTGTAAATATTGGAAGGACCTCCTGAGACCAAGAACATTTATGAGTTTTGTCCCAATTAAAGACTTTCCTAGTGAGTCTCTCCTCCGGTAATTGAACCAGACGGTTCCAAAGTCTTAACATTTCAGCCCAGTTTCACCACAGGGTTCCAGCCCAGGTCTCCCTCTATGGCCTTGGGAGTGAACTTATGGACTCCAAGGAAATACCTCATAGCTCTGCTTTGGACAGAGTTGCTCTCTGCAGCATCGTGAAAAGCCCCATACTCCTGCAGCCTCCGGAAAAGCCCATACTCCTGCAGCCTCCGGAAAAGCCCATACTCCTGCAGCCTCCGGAAAAGCCCATACTCCTGCAGCATAGAGCAAAACAGGAGCTACCATTGAGTCATACAGCTGAGTGAAAATAGTGAAACTCAAATCAGGACATAATTTCATCTTACTGATAACTGCACCCAGAGCCCTCCCAGCAGAATCTGCTAGAGCTCTTCTACCATCAGAAAAAATCATATTCTCATGAAAAACAAAACCAAGATACTTATAAGTTGCAGAATCAACAATGTTTGACCAAAATAAAATTCATACTCACTTTGACAAGCATTAGGCCTTCTAAAGTTAACTATTTGAGTCTTATCACAATTAATATCAAGTCTCCATTTAGTAAACCAATCATTCAAGATATCTAACATTTTTTGCAAATTAATTTCATTCTCTGCAACCAAAACAATATCGTCAGCATAAAACAAAATGCTGAGATTCAAATACTCAATGTCTATTCCCAGGTTAGCTCTCTTGACTTCTTGGGCCAAATCATTAACGTAAATTGCAAATAGAGTGGGAGAGAGAATATCTCCTTGTTTCACACCAAATGGAGTAGAAAACCAATCCGTCCTCAAATCGTTCACCTGCACACAGGCAGCTGGTTGCTTATACAGAGCTTTAATGGATTTAAAGAAATCAATACCATACTTAAGGAGCTTATATTCCAAAAGGTCTCTGTTTATCCAATCAAAAGCTTTTTTGAAATCAACAAAACATACAAAGGTACATTTGCCTTCCTGCATTCGTGCTCGAACTACAGAGGACAGAACATAGATGTGATCTATGCAAGCCCTGCCTTTCCTGAATCCATTCTGCTCATCCACCAGTATTTGATTCATTTCTATAAATTCACAGAGCCGGTTATTCAGGATAGCAGAGAACACCTTGTAAACTGTACTTAACAAACTTATGCCTCTATAATTGAGAGGGACTCTAGGATCAGCTTGCGAGGACTTGGGAATAGGCTTTATAATAGATTTGTACCATCCTGATGGAATAATACCACTCTGAAAGCAATGTTTAAACAACCTGTACAGAGGAGTCAACAACCTAGGACATCTGAGAACCTCATTAGACAATCCATCCAGTCCCACAGCTTTATGTGGTTTAATCTTTTCAATGACTTTCTTCACCTCCTCCAAAGTAATATCTCCATTTAACAAATCATTACAACAAGAAGGATAAAGATTTTCCTCAAGTAGTATTTTTGCACTACACATTTCTGTTAGAAACTGGTCATCAAACTGGTGGTAACTATTACAAGCAAACAGGTTTCTGTAATCTGTTTCCCACCGGTTTAAAACCTGATCAGTTTGGAATAAAGATTCCCCACTTTCAGTGACTATTTCAAATGGAATTGTCTTTTTTCTTTTTGGTCCAAGCTTATTGATTTCTCTCCAGAACTGTTGTGAGTTACTGCTTTGCAAGTGTTCCAACTGAAGGGCCTTCCCTCTCTTATAACGTCTTTTATAAAATCTGAGTTTTTTATCAAAATTCATTTGGCAGCTTTTAAAGGTATTGTTTAACTCTCTCCTTAAAATCTGATCTTTACATTTCAAAAAGCTTTTTCTCAGCCAAACGAAGACTCAACCACATAGACTGTAATTCATCATTCCAATACGGCTGCTTGATTTTGTATTTTCTTCCGTGCATTTTTATATTTGGTCTATATTTACTAATTTCTTTATCCAATAGTGTACAGAAACAGTCATAGCAATAGTTCAAATTTTCCTGCATTTTCTCGCTGCTTTCTATTTGCTCTGTAATATTATTAAGAGTTGTATTACAGCTATGCAGATTTCTTAATGGTCTTTTATTCTGCAGTACAAAACCGTTCCAGTTTCCTGGGCGTGTTTCCTCTGTCTGAAACGCAAATAAAGCACAGAGTGATCAGGAAGTCTACATCTGTCATCTATCATACTTATAATAGACTGCTCAGCTCTGTCCACTAGGTCATGTGGAGTAAAAACTCTAAATTCAACACATGTCTTCAGGTCCACATGTGGTACCACAATGTAATCAACCACTGCTTTACCCTTTACTGATATAGAAGTGAAATCATCCTTTGCAGGGCTTATCCTTCCATTCAGAATACAGCATTTGGAATCTTGAAGAAAATGTACAAAACTTTCACCATGTTTATTTAAGACCGAGTCCAACCCAACTCTAGGGGCGGTTATGGCCAATCCAGGTAAATCCATCAAGTTCAGGTATAAGATTAGATAAATGAGTCTCATTCAAAGAAATAATGTCTGGCACAAGCGAGAGAAGGAGATGCGCTCTCAGTTTATAATTGTTAAGTGTCCATCCGTTCACGTTCCAATGAACCAAAACAACGTAGTCAGTACTTACAGGCTGGGCATGGTCTCGTCAAACCCGTGGCCCACGTCCCGCTGCCTCACCATCACGTTTAACCAATCTCCCGTTTCCAGCCAAGTAATAGTCCTTAGCAGCCGGGATCTCTCTAAGAAGAGTCCTAAAGTTGATCTCCATCAGCCGCTCCGCGTGGGATTTCGCAGATGATACAAAAACCCTTTGGTAGCTGTCGCTATCCTTGAGTTTAGCCTTCCTCCGAAGCACCGCCACTTTGTCCTGTACCGTCTCGAGCTCCATCTTGACGAGCCCCGGCTTCTGTCCCCGCGCTCTCACGCGCTCCGTGGCCACCAACTTCGGCACCGGGTCGCAGCACAATCCCTCGCGCAACAGGTGATTCACTTTGGCCTCTAGATCTTCATCCTCCGTCTGAGGCAGCCCGACGATAACCAGGGAGACATCCGGGTCAAAGGGCTTGCCACGCATTTCACGTTTGTTCATTTTTGTTTCAATCATTTCCATTCTGGAGCTCATAATGCTAACCTCCAGATCCAAATTCTGGCGCATTTCCTGAGCCACTTTCTCCAACTCACTTTTAAATGCAGCCTGTCCCTCTGAGATCAGTTTCTCTAGACAGTCACGGAGATCATTTATTCTCACGTCCATTTGCGCTTGCATTTTATTTGGCATATCATCCATTGTGGTTTGCATTTGATCCATTTTGGCACCAAGAGCGCGCAGTTCATTGATCAAAGCCTGATCCAACTCGGCGTCCTTCTTACTGCGATTTCGCGTACTATCCGCCATAATAAAGAACGTTATCTTGGGATAAGCACATTGACACTGTTGTGGAAAAAATGGGTAGAAATATGGCATGTATTAGAAGGTGCTGCTCATTCATGACACCGGCTTCTAGAGTTTTGGTGGTTCAGTCATTGGCCTTGTCTCACCTGGACTACTGCTCTGTGGTGTGTCAGGTGCAGCTAAGAAACACATGACGAAACTGCAGACAGCACAGAACAAGGCTGCCAGGCTGGCTCTGGGCTGCCCACTCGTGTGGGGACAGAGCTCGGCTGAGCATCTTGCCCGTCTCTCATGGCTCAGAGTAGAAGATAGACTCAAATGTCATTTAATGACTTTCTTCAGAAATATATGCTATAGTCAAAAACCTACTCATTTGTATAACCTTTTACATTATGCGAGAGATCTGCACAACTATCCAACTAGGCAAGCGGCTCAGGGTCATTTGACCCGCCCCAAACCCAGAACAGAAGCAGTGCGTAGGTCGGTCATATTTAGAGCTGTGACTTTATGGAACAAACTGCCACCAGCTGTTAAACAGGCTGAAACAAAGCTCTCTTTTAAAAGACTATTGAAAAGACATTTTCTGATGGAAGCCTAAGTCTGTTTGTGTGTGTATGTCTATATCTATATATACAGTATATTTAAATTCTTTATATGTACAGTATGTGTCCATATGTGTATAACTGAGGAGAGGTTTGTATGTGAAGTGTTTTTTTCAATTTACCTGCATGATGTGAATATTGTAATTGCTTGAACCGGACCCCAGGAAGAGTAGCTGTCCATTTGGAGACAGCTAATGGGGATCCAAATAAATAAACAAATAAACAAATAATGACGCACAAACGGTGCAGATTTTCAGAAAACACCAAGGCAGACTTTTCGTGAACCACATATAAAGATTTTGATTAAGTTGGTCTCTCAGATCACAAGTTATATCACGATTTGTGCAGCAAGGTGAATGACGATTACACACATGCGGCCATCTTCAAACAGGAAGTACGCCATAATATACTGTATAAATACTGTAAGATATGTCACACTTAGCCGTACTGTAGCTGCCTTCACTTTTCATATGTCGTTAGCATCGTTAGCATCGTTAGTCACGGAGCAAACGTTCCTGTGCAGTTTGGGGCAGTTTTAATCAAACTACAGTCACTATGAAACCACAGAGAATTACCTTCTCAGGTATGAATTATAATTTAAAGTTTATATTGTTATTTTGGTCACTTTATTTGGTGGGGCGTCAGTGGCGCAGATGGTAGAGCGGGTCGTCTCATGATCGGAAGGTCGTGGGTTCGAATCCCGCCTCCTGACAGTGCACATTGTCGTTGTGTCCTTGGGCAAGACACTTCACCCACATTGCCTCCAGTGTCTGCGTACACTGGTAGCCCCCTAGGAGAGACCAACAGGCCCGGTTTGAACCGTGAGGCCGTCCTTCTGTGGACCCACCACCTGCAGAAGGAGCCATGGGGGCTGGTGCTATGTGACCTGGGCAGATCAACGGCTGCCCCCACGACCCGGCAACGGACAAGTGGAAGAAAATGGATGGATGGATGGATGGACTTTATTTGGTTGTTACAATCAGTCTGACAAAACGTTAATGGCAGTTTGTGTCGCTGGGATGTTTACTGATAATCAAAATTAGCCCATTAGGAAATAGGAATAATTATTAACATAAAACATTAGTTACGTTTTTTTGTGATCAGTTATTTTATTGAAGTGTTACATTGCATTTGCATTTACATTTTGTATGCATCACACTTTCATTTTGTCCCCTTTTTGTTACCCACATCCCCATTTCCCTCATGATGGGCAGAGAAAGTAAACTTTGCACAAAAAGCAGTCCCTTACAAAATGAAAAAAAGAAAAAAGAACATCAGTTAAGTTAAAATATAAATATAATATAATAAAACAAAACGTAATGTAAGTCATGTTGATGTCAAGGCTGCCATCTACTGTTTGTATCGGTCAATTACAGGTCAATTATGGGCTGTTCGATCAAAACACTGTGATGTCACTGAAACCCTGCAATTGGCTGATGTCACTTCCTGGTTGTGATTTGCAGGAGGCTGGTTGGCTGACGGGGATAAAGCTCACTGAATGGTCGACGCTGGGAGTGAGCGCTCACAGAGGACTGTTCCCCGATAACTTCGTGCAGCGCCTCGAATGAGCCACGGAGCGCCCCGATATACCCCCCCACAGTGTGCCCCTGGGACCACGCAACACCCCGATACACCCCCAGGGACCGCCTCAATATACCCCCCAGTGTGCTCCCAGGACCACGCACCACCCTGATACCCCCTCAATACACCCTCAGACCCATCCCACCCTGAAGAACCCCAGACCGCTCCACAGAACTCACTCTGATGAGGACAGGACTGTTCCAGAAAACTCCATCCAGCGCTGAGACGGCCCGTTACCTCCGAGAGTACCCGATAATCCAGGGGCCTCCCACAGGACGCCCTAAACGCTCGGTTTGAGGAGGTCGCCTTCGATCATGAACGACAGCGCCTCCTTCAGCTGGAACAGATCTGAGTACTTTCATTTAATACTCGCCCATACGAGTACCGTCACGAGTACCCGGCGTTTTCCTGGGTCACTTTGATTTACAAGATGGAACTGAAGGGAAACGGAACGCAGTCACTTTAACCTCTTAACCCCCACCTAACCCCCACATTTACTCCAGTTTTTCTGTTACCCAGAGTTTAAAAGCTTCTTGAAAAAAATATCTCAATAGCGACGAAAACGCAACAAAACAGCCACAAAGAGCAACAGGAAAGCCATGAAATAACTGACTAATAAACCACGACATTTTCTGAAGGTCTTAGCTTTCAAATGAGCCGTTACTCTGGCCTATAGTCTGTGAGCGCCAGTCGAGAACCTTTAGATTTGGGTAAAACTGAACTGGAGAAATTCACTCGTTTAAAACATTTAGGGCGTCCCTAAAGAACGCCCCCTTACGCCCGAGGAGAACCCGCCCTAAAGAGAACCCGCCCTGAAGAGAACCCGCCCCGAGGAGAACCTGCCCTGAAGAGAACCCCCCGAGTAGAACCCGCCTGAGGAGAACCCGCCCCGTGTGAGTGTAGTGTGTAGTGCTCGTCCAATCAGCATGCATCCCGACCCGTCACTCCAAACATGGACCAATCAGAGCCGCCCGAGCGGGTCACGTGACAAACCGCATTGGTTTGTGCTTGTTTTATTTAAACATGATGTAAACGTGTGATAAGCGTGTTACAAACATGTCATTAGCGGTTATTAACATGTGGGTGTTTCTCCGTGACTGTCTTTGTGGAGATCAATAAAGTTGTTCTGCTTCAGTTTGAGTCGATCATCTCTGACCTCACACATGATCAACAGCGCCCCCTCATGTCTACCTCACACATATTCAAAGCGCCCCTCATGTCTGACCTCACACATGACAACAGCGCCCCCCATGTCTGACCTCACACATGATCAACAGCGCCCCCTCATGTCTGACCTCACACATGATCAACAGCGCCCCCTCATGTCTGACCTCACACATGATCAACAGCGCCCCCTCATGGCTCTGACGTGTGAGTGCACCGTCCAATAAAAGGCACAAAATAAGGTTATTTCACAGGTTTATCAGACCCAGCACCAGGGGGCGCCACACCTCACAGGACTGTACCAACATTAAAGCAACAAACACACAATATCACACCCCTCACAGGACGTACCAACATTAAGCAAACAAACACAACATATCAACCTAAGGACTTACAACTTACAAACAAACAACATATCACAACCCTCAACAGAACTAAACCCCAGGACTGTACACATAAGCAACAAACACAACAATATCACACCTCACAGGACTGTACAACAAAAGCAAACAAACACGACAATATCACACCTCACAGGACTGTACCAACATAAAGCACAAACACCAAAAAAAAACAAACAAAACAACAAACAAATATCAACCCTCACGGGACTGTACCACATTAAAGCAAACAAACACATAATGTAAAGTTCAGGGGGGGGGCTTCAGGGACCACTGCTTTAGACTACAGTCCCATGATTTAACTTTTAAATAACATTAATATTTCATTATGAACACGATGTACAGAGTTCTGTCACAGTGAGGACCCAGCAGCAGATTAGTCCGGTTTACTCCTTTGGCTCTGGTTTGTAATAATAATAATTAAAGCCACAAGCGGCAATAAGGCCTCGTGGCCGCGTTGGCGGTTGCCACAAAACCTACATCTATCTATTTCATTTGGTCTACAACAACTTACATTTTAATCATCCATATTCTTTTTTGTTTGATCCCAGGGGCGCTGCCGAGCCCATTTACCGATTATACTTTTAAAAACTTGCGTAGCTGATGCGGAACGTTATAATGTCGCTGCACGTTAGGATGAGTTTATTTAAGATCACTCAATTTAGCCAAAATGGCCGACCTCCTGTTGTTGCTAGCAACCATTAATATACTTTTTTGTTCGGACAGTCATGACCACGTGTAAACCAATTTGGTTTGGTGCGCCAAACTTGACACGGGTCGTTCCATTGGTGCGATATGTTAATAAGTAAGTAAGTGCTTTATTGTCATTGTACAAGTGTACAATGAAATAATGTTCAGTGTTAGTCCTGAGCTGCTGCGACTGAGCCGCGCTGCCACTGTGTGTCAACCTGACCCGCATGACCTTGGAGGTCGGGGAAACTGTAGCATCCGGAAGAAACCTGGCTGGCTGCCCTCTCTTGCTGTCTCCTTGATCCTCTGAATAGTGCAGCGCCTCCTGAGTTTGTCCCTGTTTCAGAGCGTGGTGTCCTGCACTGGTCAGCTCACCTCCTCCTTCCTCTTCCTCTGCAGCTCCTCCGCTCCACAACAGTCTTTCACCATCTCTCGTTGTCCTTTTTGTTTCCTGTACTCCTCTTGTGACGCCTCCTCTGTGCGTAGGGGGGGCTTGCTGCCTCTTCAGTGTCTCAGAAGAAGAAATGTTAGGTCTCAAATGGTTTAGCTGATAAGCTAGATTTTTGTTGGGGGTGGTTGCCATGGCAACATGATGGGAGATGGGTGTGGCCATCATTGACTTTTTTGATCGTGGTCATTGACGGATGTCTGTGCAAAATTATTTATGTCTGCGAGAAAGTCATTTTTATTCTCCATCATTTTTATTGGGGCTCTGAAAGGGGGCGCCATCGCGGCCATTTTCAAATTCCCTACATCACAACATCCGGGATTCAAGTAACACTCAATCGGTCACATACGTGGCCGCTCTGTTTTGAAGCGCTCTGCGCTTTTTTAGGACGCACGTCTTCGCGGTGCGCTACTGCGCTCGGCCTAATGATATACCATTTATTTATACACGCTCGGGCCTATTATACTACATTTATTTATAACACGCTCGGGCCTATTACTTACATTTATTTATAACCACTTAACCTTAAAGGTTAATCTCAAAATGCTACAAAGTTTAAAAAACAATACAAAGCATAAATCAACGTTAGAAAACATGAAACATGTTTCTGTTTTTGTGCTGTTTTAGCCCAGGTTGGGTTCCTGGTTTGCGTTACCTGGTCCAGGTTTAGACCGGGTTTTGGTCCTGGTCCTGGTTAGTCCCGGTTTAGCCCGGTTTGGTCCTGGTTTGGTCCTGGTTTTCTGGTCCAGGTTTAGACCTGTTTTAGTCCCGGTTTGTCCTGGTGCGGGGGCGGAGCTCTGTACAAAGTGGAGCCGTGGATTTGGAGCGATTTCTCAACGGAACTTTCTGCGCACGACCTTGCAACAGAGACACATCAGGAACCTACACCAGGGGGCAGGGAGGATCTGACTCTATGTCCCTGTGGATCACTGACATTCCATCTTAAAAAAACAAAGCAGGGAGGGGGAGGGAGGCATCCAGACTCTCTGTCCCTGTGGATCACTGACATCATCTACAGCAGGAGGAGGAAGAGGGCATTCTGACTCTAAAATGTCCCTGTCGATCACTGGACATCATCTACAGCAGGAGGGAGGCGAGGGATCTGACTCTCTGTCCTGTGGATCACTGACATCATCTACAGCAGGAGGGAGGGAGGATCTGGACTCTCTGTCCTGTGGATCACTGACATCATCTACAGCAGGAGGAGGGGAGGGCATCTGATCTCTGTCCCTGTGGATCACTGACATCCATCTACAGCAGGATGGAGGGAGGGCATCTGACTTCTAATGTCCCTGTGGATCACTGACATCATCTACAGCAGGAGGGAGGGTGAGGGGCATCAGACTCTCTGTCCGGATCACTGACATCCACAGGGACAGAGAGTCCCTGTTGCCCTCCCTCCCTCCTGGTGGAGGGAGGGAGGGCATCCGGTTTACCTGGGTGAGGCGGGCGTGTATGCAGCTATCCTTCGGGGCGCTCTTGGAGTTCAGCGGGTGGTCCAGCGACGCAACTCTGACTCGCCTCCTCCATACGAGACAGGAACAGCGGATCCGCCCCCATTGGCGTTTCAGCAACTGCAACCAGCGCTCCACGTAATGAGCCCTAAAAACATGTACAAAACAGCTGCTTTAGACTCCACGTAATGAGCCCTAAAACATTGTCCACAGCTGCTTCAGATGCTCCACGTAATGAGCCCTAAAACATGTACAACAGACCTGCTTTAGCGCCCACGTAATGAGCCCTAAAACATGTACAACAGCTATAGCTTGACAAATATTAGGATTTTATGTTCACAGTTCTAGTTCGTTCTGGAGTAATTCACATATACTTTACTGACGGTGGAAGAAGCCAAAACATTCTCCAAAACGGGCGGCAGTACCTGCAGTACCCTCATGTTAGAGTTCAGGTTGTGCTGGTTTTCCACACGCGTCTCGTGCGGTCTCTGAGCTCCAGGACTGGGACACAGACCTGGAACTCAGACAGATGTTAGCCTTATGTTAGCATTAGCTTACATAGCATTGGCCTGAGAGTTTTTATTGAGTTATGAATTTAGCTTTCGACAATAGCATTGCCTGGTGTTAGCATTAGCTTGGGTTACCATTATCCTGTGTTCACATTAGCACTGGTGGTTAGCATTAGCTCGACAATAGCATTATCCTGGTGTTAGCATTAGCTGACAATAGCATTGCCTGATGTTAGCATTAGCCTGGTGTTTGCATTAGCCTGGTGTTAGCATTAGCTCGAAAAATAGCATTAAAGCCTGGTGTTAGCATACCCCGGTGTTTGCATTAGCCTGGTGTTAGCATAGCTGATGTTAGCATTAGCCTTGTGTTTGCATTAGCCTGGTGTTAAGCATTAGCCTGATGTTTGCATTAGCCTGGTGTTAGCATTAGCCTGTGTTAGCATTTGCCTGATGTTAGCATTAGCCTGTGTTACATAAGCCCTGGTGTTAGCATTAGCCTGATGTTTGCATTAGCCTGGTGTTAAGCATTAGCCTGGTGTTTAGCATTAGTTAAGTCTAGTTTATTATTAAGCTTATGATAATATCCGGTTCAGATTTGTTTTGTGTGAATTTGGAAACACTGACCTGAGGAAGGGAGCGGGCTCTGTGCTCTGATTGCTGCTTCAATCCAGGTGGACTCGCCTGTAAAACTGACACAAGGGACACAGGCGTGGTCAGGGGCGGGGTCAACGGTGCGGTCAGACTCACTGGGGGGCGGAGTCTACCTGCAACAGTAAATGAAGGCGGGGCAGGCTCAGTCCGCGGAGGTGGATACACACAGTCTCTGGATGAATGAGCGTGAAGCCCCCCGAGAACGAAGCACGAAGAGGAGAACCAGCAGCTCTGAGACAAACGGCGACCGGCCGTTTAAACAGACGCTGTAATCAAATATGGTCATTCCTTTGTAGAGACGTACGAAAGAGCGGGGGGGGACACGGGGGGACACGGGAGCCAGAGACCAGACCTGTCCGTTGGACGAAGCGTTGGGTGCAGCCGCCGCAGAAGTCGGTCCCAGCAACAGCGAGACACGAGAAATGAAGACAGCCTCCTCTGGACCCGGAGTCAGCTCCCACAGTCCGGGCACTCTGGGGGAGAGAGTTAAAGAAGAAGGGGGGACCCAAAAGAAGAAGGTTAGAGAGGGGACAGAGGGTAGAGAGGGGACAGAAGGGTTAGAGGGGGAACAGAGGGTTAGAGAGAGGGACAGAGAGGGGTTAGAGAGGGGACAGAGAGGGTTAGAGAGGGGACAGAGGAGTTACGAGAGGGGATATCAGAGGGTTAGAGAGGTGGACAGAGGGTTAGAGAGGGTTAGAAGAGGGGACAGAGGGTTAGAGAGGGACAGAGGGTTAGAGAGGGTTAGAGAGGGACAGAGAGGGTTAGAGAGGGGACAGAGGGTAGAGAGGGGACAGGGTTAGAGAGGGTTTAGAGAGGGGAACAGAGAGGTTAGAGAGGTTAGAGGGGGGACAGAGAGGTTAGAGAGGGGACAGAGGGTTTAAGAGAAGGGGACAGAGGGTTTCAGAGAGGGTTAAGAGGGACAGAGAGGGTTAGAGAGGTTAGAGAGGGTTAGAGAGGGAACAGAGGGTTAGAGAGGGGACAGAGAGGGTAGAGAGGGTTAGAGAGGGGACAGAGAGGGTTAGAGGGGTACAGGGGGATCTAGGGCGGGTTTAGGGGGTCTAAGGCAAGGTACCGATGCAGTTGAAAAGAAGGCCTGGTCCTGCTCCTGGGTCCGGACTCTGAACTGGTCACAGGAAGACCACGCCCCTGGTGCTCCACACGCTCCACTGAAACACTACACAGGCTTTGAAAGTCTGTTACCGACTACACAAACTGCGGCTCTGGACTCACCGGGGCCCTGCAGCGGAAGCAGGTCGACTTGCAGCAGCTGGACAGTCCCATTCCTCAGAGACGCCGGACTCATGGAGCAACCAAACGAGCCAACTGCACACACAGAGGGTCCAGAGGGGTTTAGACCAGGACTGGGGTAAGGACTGGGGCTTAAAGCTCATTTATCTCTCCATTTCGCCCTAAACAGATTCGGAGTTCCCGCCTAGTTTCCCCTCACTGCGTTTCCTCGCTTCCACAAGGTTTCTAATGTACGCCACCAGGGGGCGCTGCAGGGGCATCAGACATGACCAAACAAAAACAGGTAAATGAATCACTGAAACCACACGATCATAAACGCGGAGCATAAACGCGGAGCATAAACGAGCCTTAAACTGAAGCCTCTCCTCTGCAGAAGGGGGAGCGCTCACGTGCGACACCAGCAGAAGTGCGTCATGTGACTCAGGGCGCGGTCCGCAAGGAGCTTCCTCTGGAAAGATCGTTGCGCTCAGTCGACCAGGAAGTGCCGGATCCTGCAAAACAGGAAGAATGATTTTTTATATAACAATAAGCTTTTATTCATAATGATTGGACAAGAAGCGCGTGTACTTTCACCGTTGAAATCTAAATAATGGACATTTCCAGTTTAAATGTATGTTTTATTTTGTGACATATTAGTTCCAAAGATTTGCTCAGAAGATTTGGATCTGGCTTAGTTTTGTGAAATGTCTCTTTTGTTTTTGGTCAAAGCTTGAATAAATCCTTGTGTGTAAAAACCTTCACAGTGCGGAAGTCTGTGTATATTCTCCCGTCATTAGCCCGCAGAGTCTCCAAGAGTCTCACTGACCTGAGTGTCCAGACAGACGAAGTAGTCCAGGTCCAGGTCGGGGTTGTCCCTAAAGTCCGGTTTTCCCGCACAGAGGACACACAAAACTGCCTCCATCGCTCTTCTCTTTGATCGGCGGTGGAGAACGCAGGACTTGAAGCAGGCGTCGCACGGGAAGCAGCAGCATGGGTCATCAGCAACCATCTGAGGAGCAGAGGCAGCCTTATTTAAATACTACACATGTAGACTTCTGTTTGTCGTATTCCAGGGTTTAAACAAACTAAAAGCTGTTGTCATATTAACGCGGCTGAAGAGGAGGCAGAACGGTCTTTTAACAAAGGTTCAGACTCATGGAGAACGATTAGGGAGTACATCTAGGTTAGTGGTTAGGAGTTAGGAGTAAGGACATGTAGGAGTTAGAGAGTAGGATGTAGGAGTTTATTAGAGTGTAGGATGTAGGAGTTAGAGAGTAGGATGTAGGAGTTAGAGTGTAGGATGTAGAGTTAGAGAGTAGGGATGTAGGAGTTAGAGTGTAGGATGTAGGAGTTAGAGTGTAGGATGTGAGGAGTTAGAGGTGTAAGGATGTAGGAGTTAGAGTGTAGGATGTATGGAGTTAGAGAGTAGGATTTAGGAGTTAGAATGTAGGATGTGTAGGAGTTAGAGTCGTAGGATGTAGGAGTTAGAGTGTAGGATGTAGGAAGTTAGAGAGTAGGATTGTAGGAGTTAGAGAGTAGTGATGTAGGAGTTCAGAGAGTAGGATGTAGGGTTAGAGTGTAGATGCTAAGGAGTTAGACGTGTAGGATGTAGGAGTTAGAGTGTAGGATGTAAGGAGTTAGAGAGTAGGATGTAGGAGTTAAGAAGTGTAGGATGTAGGAGTTAGAGTGTAAGGATTGTAGGAGTTAGAGTGTAGGATGTGGAGTTAGAGAGTAGGATGTAGGAGTTTAGAGTGTAGGATTGGTAGAGTTAGAGTGTTAGGAAGTAGTTAGAGATTTGTAGGTAATGTAGGAGTTAGAGTTGTAGGATTGTAAGGAGTAGAAGAGTAGGATGTAGGAGTTAGAGAGTAGGATGTTAGGGTTAGAGTGTAGATGTAGGAGTTAGTAGTGTAGGATGGTGAGAAGTTAGAGTGAGGATGTAGGAGTTG
Organism: Neogobius melanostomus; assembly: GCA_007210695.1. Taxonomy (NCBI): domain Eukaryota; kingdom Metazoa; phylum Chordata; class Actinopteri; order Gobiiformes; family Gobiidae; genus Neogobius; species Neogobius melanostomus. The sequence goes on along the minus strand of VHKM01001221.1, from coordinate 8,539 downwards.
AGAGTAGGATGTAGGAGTTAGAGAAGTGGATGTAGGAGTTAGAGTGTAGGATGAGGAGTTAGAGTGTAGGATGTAGGGAGTTAGAGAGTAGAATGTAGGAGTTAGAGAGTAGGATGTAGGAGTTAGAGTGTAAGATGTAGGAGTTAGAGTGTAGGATGTAGGAGTTAGAGAGTAGGATGTAGGAGTTAGAGTGTAGGATGTAGGAGTTAAGAGTAGGATGTAGGAGTTAGAGAGTAAGGATGTAGGAGTTAGAAGTGTAGGATGTAGGATTAGAGAGTAGGATGTAGGAGTTAGAGAGTAGGATGTAGGAAGTTAGAGAGTAGGATGTATGGAAGTTAGAGTGTAGATGTAGGAGTTAGAGTTAGAATGTAGGAGTTAGAGTGTAGGATGTTAAGGAGTTAGAGTGTAGGATGTTAGGAGTTAGAGTGTAGGATGTAGGAGTTGAGTGTAGGATGTAGGAGTTAGAGTGTAGGATGTAGGGGTTAGAAGTGTAGGTATGTAGGAGTTTAAGAGTGTAGGATGTAGGAGTTAGAAGAGTAGATGTAGGAGTTTAGAGTGTAGATGTAGGAGTTAGAGAGTAGGATGTAGGAGTTAGAGTGTAGGATGTAGGAGTTAGAGAGCTAGGATGTAGGAGTTTAGAGAGTAGGAAATGTAGGAGTGTAGAGTGTAGCGAATGTAAGGAGTTAGAGTGTAGGATGTAGGGAGTTAGAGTGTAGGATTAAGGAGTTAGAGTGTAGATGTAGGAGTTAGAGAGTAGGTGTAGGAGTTAGAGAGTAGATGAGAGTTAGAGTGTAGGATGTAGGAGTTTAGAGTGTAGGATGTAGGAGTTAGAGAGTAGGAGTAGGAGTAGAATGAGTAGATGTAGGAGTTAGAGAGTAGGATGTAAGGAGTTAGAGTGTAGGATGTAGGAGTTAAGAGTGTAAAGGATTGTAGGAGTTAGAGTGTAGGAGTAAGGAGTTAGAGAAGTAGGATGGTAGGAGTTATAGAGAGTAGGATTGTAGGAGTAGAGTGTGGATGTAGGAGTTAGAGTGTAGGATGTAGGAGTAGAGAGTAGGGATGTAGAGTTAGAGTGTAAGGATGTATGGAGTTAGAGAGTTAAGGATGTTAGGAAGTTAGAGTGTTAGGATGTAGGATTAGAGAGTCAGGATGTAGGATAGAGAGTAGGATGTCACGGAGTTAAGAGGAGTAGGATGATAGGAGTTTAGAGTGTAGAATGTAGGAGTTAGAGTGTAGGATGGTAGGAGTTAGAGTGTAGGAGTTAGATTAGAGTGTAGGAATGTAAGGAGTTAGAGAGTAGGAGATGGTAGGAGTTAGAGAGTAGGATGTTAGGAGTTAGAATGTAGGATGTGGAGTTAGAGTGCGTAGGAGTAGGAGTTAGAGAAGTAGGATGTAGGAGTTAGAATGAGGATGTAAGGATTAGAGTGTAGGATGTAGGAGTTTAGAGTGTAAATGATGTAAGGGAGTTAGAGTTGTAAGGATGTAGGAGTTTAGAGAGTAGGATGTAGGAGTTAGAGTGTAGGATGATGGATTAGAATGTGGAATGTAGGAGTTTAAGAGTAGGATGTAGAGAGTTAGAGTGTAGATGTAGGAGTTGAGAGTAGGATGTAGAGTTAGAGAGTAGGATGTAGGAGTTAGAGAGTAGGATGTAGGAGTTCGAGAGTCAGGATGTAGGAGTTAGAGTTGGTAGGATGTAGGAGTTAGAGAGTAGGATGTATGGAGTTAGAGAGTAGGATGTAGGAGTTAGAGTGTAGGATGTAGGAGTTTTAGAGTGTAGGATGTAGGAGTTAGAGAGTAGGATGTGGGAGTTAGACAGTGTAGGATGTAGGAGTTAGAGAGTAGGATGTAGGAGTTAGCATGTAGATGTAGGAGTTAGAGAGTAGGAATGTAGGAAGTTATGAAGTAAAGGATGTAGGAGTTAGAAGTAGGATGTAGGAGTTAGAGTGTAGGATGTAAGAGTTAGAGTGTAGGAGTTAGGAGTTAGAGTGAGGATGTAGAGTTTAGAGAGTAGGAGTAGGAGTTAGAGAGTAAGGAATGTAGGAGTTAGAATGTAGGATGTAGGAGTTAGAGTGTAGATGTAGGAGTTAGAGAGTAGGATGTAGGAGTTAAGAGTGTGGATGTAAGGAGTTAGAGTGTAGGATGTAGGAATGTTGAGTGTAGGATGTTAAGGAGTTTAGAAGTGTAGGATGGAGGAGTTTAGAGAGTAGATGTAGGATTAGAGAGTAGGATGTAGGAGTTAGAGAGTAGGATGTAGAGTTAGAGTGTAGGATGTAGGAGTTAGAATGTAAGGATGTTAGGAGTTACGAGAGTAAGGATGTAGGAGTTAGAGTGTAGGATGTAGAGTTAGAGTGAGGATGGAGGAGTTAGAGAGTAGGATGTAGGAGTTAGAAGAAGTAGGATGTAGGAGTTAAGAGAGTAGGATGTAGAGTTAGGAGGAGTAGGATGTAGGAGTTAGAGTGGTAGGAGTAGGAGTTAGAGAGTAGGATTGTAGGAGTTAGAGTGTAGGAATGTAGGAGTTAGAGAGTAAGGATGTAGGAGTTAGAGAGTAGGATGTAGGAGTTCGAGAGTAGGAAATGTAAGGAGTTAGAGTGTAAGGATGATAGAAGTAGAGAGTAGGATGTAGGAGTTAGAGTGTAGGATGTAGGAGTTGAGAGTAGGATGTAGGAGTTAGAGAGTAAGGATTAGGAGTTAGAGAGTAGAGATTAGGAGTTAGAGTGTAGGATGTAGGAGTTAGGAGAGTAGGATGTAGGAGTTAGAGTGTAGGATGTAGGAGTTAGAGAGTAGGATGTAGGAGTTAAGAGTGTAAGGAGTTAGAGTGTAGATGTAGGAGTTAGAGTGTAGGATGTAGAGTTAGAGAGTAGGATGTAGGTAGTTAGAATGTAGGATGTAGGAGTTAGAGGAGTAGGAATGTCAGGAGTTAGAGTGTAGGATGTGAGTTAGAATTAGGATGTAGGAGTTAGAGAAGTTAGGAATGTAGGAGTTAGAGTGTAGGTGTAGGAGTTAGAGAGTAGGATGTAGAGTTAGAGTGTAGGGATGTAGGAGTAAGAGAGTAGGATGTAGGAGTTAGAGAGTAGGATGTAAGGAGTTAGAGTGTAGGATGTCAGGAGTTAGAGAGTAGGATGTAGGAGTTAGAAAATGTAGGATGTAGGAGTTAGAGAGTAGGTCTAGGAGTTGAGAGTAGGATGTAGGAGTTTAGAGTGTAGGATGTAGGAGTTAGAGAGTAGGGAATGTAGGAGTTAGAGTGTAGGAGATGTAGGAGTTAGAGAGTAGGATGTAGGAGTTAGAGAGTAGGATGTAGGAGTTTAGAGTGTAAGGGAGTAGGAGTTAGAGAGTCGGATGTAGGAGTTAGAGAGTGGATGTAGGATTAGGAGTAGGATGTAGGCGTTTCAGAGTGTAAGGATGTAGGAGTTAGAGTGTAAGGATGTAAGGAGTTAGAGAAGTAGGTATGTCAGGAGTTAGAATGTAGGATGTAGGAGTTAGAGGAGAGGATGTAGGAGGTTAGAGAGTAGGATGTAGGAGTTAGAGTGTAGGAGTAGGAGTTAGAAGTGTAGGATGTAGAGTAGAGAGTAGGATGTAGGAGTTAGAGTGTTTGGATGTAGAAGTTAGAGAGTAGGATGTAGGAGTTAGAGTGTACGGAGTAGGAGTTAAGCAGTAGGATTGTTAGGAGTTAGAGTGTAAGGATGTAGGAGTTAGAATGTAGGATGTAGGAGTTTAGAAGAGTAGGATTAGGAGTTAGAGTGTAGGAATGTAGGAGTTAGAGAAGAGGAATGTAGGAGTTAGAGTGTAGGATGTAGGAGTTAGAGATGGATGTAGGAGTTTAGAGAGTAGGATGTAGAGTTAGAGTGTAGATGTAGGAGTTAAGAAATGTAGGATGTATGGGGAGTTAGAGTGTAGGATGTAGGAGTTAGAAATGTAGGATTAGGAGTCTTCAGAATGTAGGATGAGTAGGAGTTTAGAAATGTAGGATGTAGGAGTTAGAGTGTAGGATGTAGGATTAGAGAGTAGGATGAGGGAGTTTAAGAATGTAGGATGTAGGAGTTTAGAGTGTAGGAATGTAGGAGTTAGAGAGTAGGATCGTAGGAGTTAGAATGTAGATGTAGGAGTAAGTGGTAGCGATGTAGGAGTTAGAGGTAGATGTAGGAGTTAGAGTGTAGGAGTTAGAGTGGTAGGAGTGTTTAGAGAGTAGGATTGTAGGAGTTAGAGTGTAGGATGTAGGAGTTAGAGTTAGGGAGTAGGATTAGAGAGTAGGATGTAGAGTTAGAGAGTAGGATGTAGGAGTTTAGAGTGTAGGGAGTAGAGTAGAGAGTAGGATGTAGGAGTTAAGAGTAGGATGGTAGGATTAGAGATAGGGATGTAAAGAGTTAGAGTGTAGATGTAGGAGTTAGAGTGTAAGGATGTAGGAGTTAGAGAGTAGGATGTAGGAGTTAGATGTAGGATGTAGGAGTTAGAAGTGGATGTAGGAGTTAGAGTGGTAGGATGTAGGAAGTTTAGAGAAGTAGGATGTAGGAGTTAGAGTGTAGGATGGTAGGAGTTAGAGAGTAAGGATGTAGGAGTTAGAGTGTAGGATGTAGGAGTTAGAGAGTAGGATGTAGGAGGTTAGAGTGTACGGATGTAGGAGTTAGAGAGTAGGATGTAGGAGTTAGAGAGTAAGATGTAGGAGTTAGAAATGTAGGATGTTAGGAGTTAGAGAGTAGGAGTAGGAGTTAGAGTGTAGGATGGTAGAGTTAGAGAGTAGGATTAGGAGTTAGAGTGTAAGGATGTAGGAGATTAGAGAGTAGGATGTAGGAGTTAGATGTAGGATTGTGAGGGAGTTTAGAGAGTAGGATGTAGGAGATTAGAGAGTAGGAAGTAGGGGTTAGAGTTGGTAGGATGTAAGAGTTAGAGAGTAGGATGTAGAGTTTAGAGAGTAGGAGAATGTAGGGGTTAGAAGTGTAGGATGTAGGAGTTTAGAGAAGTAGGATGTGAGTTAGACAGTAGGAGTAGGGTTAGAGTGTAAGGATGCTAGGAGTATAGAGAGTAGGATGTAGGTATTAGAGAGTAGGAGTAGGGGTTAGAGTGTAGGATGTAGGAGTTTAGAGAGTAGGATGTAGGATTTAGAGAGTAGGATGTAGGGGTTAGAGTGTAGGAATGTAGGAGTTAGAGACGTAGGATGTAGGGGTAGAGTGTGAGGATGTAGGAGTTAGGAAGAGTAGGATGTAGGAGTTAGAGTGTAGGATGTAGAGTTTAGAGAGTAGGATGTAGGAGTTAGAGTGTAGGATGTAGGAGTTAGAGAGTAGGATGTAGGAGTTAGAGTGTAGGATGTAGGAGTTAGAGTTGTAGGTGTAGAGTTAGAGAGTAGAGATGTAGGAGTTAGAGTGTAGGAGTTAGAGGGTAGGATGTAGGAGTTAGAGAGTAGGATGTAGGAGTAGAGTGAGGATTAGAGGAGTAGATGTAGGAGTTAGAGTGTAGGATGTAGGAGTTAGAGAGTAGGATGTAGGAGTTAAGAGTGTAAGGAGTTAGAGTGTAGATGTAGGAGTTAGAAGTAGGATGTAGGAGTTAGAGAGTAGGATGTAGGAGTTTAGAGTGTAGGGGTTAGAGTGTAGATGTAGGAGTTAGAGAGTAGGATGTAGGAGTTAGAGAGTAGGATGTAGGGTTAGAGTGTAGAATGTAAGGATTAGCAGAAGTAGATGTAGGAGTTAAGGTAGGATGTAGGGTTAGAGTGTAGGATGTAGGAGTTAGAGAGTAGGATGTAGGGGGTTAGAGTGTGGATGTAGGAGTTCAAAGAAGAGTAGGCTTAGAGTTAGAGTGTAGGATGTAGGATTAGAGAGTAGGATGTTAGAGTTAGAGAGTAGGATGTAGGGGTTAGAGTGTTAGGATGTAGGAGTTAGAGAGTAGGATGTAGGAGTTAGAGTGTAGGATGTAGGAGTTAGAGAGTAGGATGTAGGAGTTAAGTGTTAGGATGTGGAGTTAGAGTGTAGGATGTAGGAGTTAGAGTGTAGGATGTAGGAGTTAGAGGTAGGATGTGGAGTTAGAGAGTAGGATATATGAGTTAGAGTGTAGGATGTAGGGGTAGAAGTGTAGGATGTAGGAGTTAGAGAAGTAGGATGGTAGGAGTTAGAGTGTAGGATTAAGGAGTTAGAGTTGTAGGATGTAGGAGTTAGAGTGTAAGGATGTAGGAGTTAAGTGTAGGATGTGGAGTTAGAAGTGTAGGAGTTAGGATGTAGGGAGTAAGGAGTTAGAGAGTAGATGTAGGAGTTAGAGTGTAGGATGTAGGTTAGAGAGTAGGATGTAGGAGTTTAGGTGCTAGGATGTAGGAGTTAGAATGTAGGGATAGGAGTTAAGAGTAGGATGTAGGAGTTAGAGATAGGATGTAGGAGTTAAGTGTAGATGTAGGAGGTTAGAGTGTAGGCACGAGGAGTAGAGTGTAGGATGTAGGAGTTAGAGTGGTAGGATGTAAGGAGTTAGAGTTAGGATGTAGGAAGTTTAGAGAGTGGATGTAGGAGTTAGAGTGTAGGATGTAGGGGTTAAGTGTAGGATGTAGGCAGTTAGAGTGTAGGAATGTAGGGATTCAGAGTGTAGGATGTAGGAGTTAGAGAGTGAGGATGTAGGTGTTAGAGAGTGTAGGATGTAGGAGTTAGAGTTGTAGGATGTAGGGGTTAGAGTGGTAGGAGTAGGATTAGAGAGTAGGAATGTTAGGAGTTAGGATGTAGGGGAGTAGGAGTTAGAGAGTAGGGGATTGTAGGCAAGTTAGAGAGTAGGATTGTAGGGAGTTAGAGAGTAAGGATGTAGGAGTTAGAGAGTAGGATGTAGGAGTTAGAGAGTAGGATGTTAGGATTAGAGAGTAGGATGTAAGGAGTTAGAGTGTAGGATGTCAGAGGGAGGAGTGTAGGAATGTAGGAGTTAGAGTGTGGATGTAGGAGTTAGAGTGTAAGGATGTAGGAGTTAGAGAGTAGGATGTAGGAGTTAGAGTGTAGATGTAGGAGTTAGAGTGTAAGGATGTAGGAGTTAGAGTGTAAGATGTAGGAGTTTAGAGAGCTAGGAATGTAGGAGTTAGAGTGTAGGATGTAGGAGTTTAGAGTGGTAGGATGTTTAGGAGTAGAGTGTAGGATGTAGGAGTTAGAGTGTAGGAGTTAGGATGGTCGGGAGGTAGGAGTTAGAGAGTAGGATGAGGAGTTAGAGTTAGGATGTAGGAGTTTAGAGTGTAGGATGTAGGAGTTAGAGTGTAGGATGTAGGAGTTAGAGAGTAGGATGTAGGAGTTTAGAGTGTAGGATGTAGGAGTTAGAGTGTAGGATGTAGGAGTTAGAGAGTAGGATGTAGGAGTTAGAGTGTAGGATGTAGGAGTTAGAGTTGTAGGTGTAGAGTGGTAGTGTAGGAGTTTAAGAGAGTAGGATGTAGGAGTTAGAGTGTGGATGTAGGAGTTAGAATGTAGGAGTAGGAGTTAGAGAGTAGGATGTAGGATTAGAGAGTAGGATGTAGGAGTTTTAGAGTGTAGGATGTAAGGAGTTAGAGTGAGGATGTAAGGAGTTAGAGTGTAGGATGAATGTAGAGTTAGAGTGTAGGATTAGGAGTTAGCAGAGTAGGAATGTAGGTTGTAGAGTGTAGGATGTTGGAGTTCAGAGTGTAGGATGTAGGGGTAGCCACGTGTAGGATGTAGGAGTTAGAGTGTAGGATTAGGGGTTCAGAGTGTAGGATGTAGGAGTTAGAGAGTAGGATGTAGGAGTTAGGATGTAGGGAGTAGGATTAAGAAGTAGGATGTAGGGATGTAGGAGTTAGGATGAAGGAGCTTAAGGATGAAGGCAGTTAGGATTAAGGAGTTAGGATGAAGAGTTAGGATGAAGGAGTTAGGATGTAGGAGTAGGAGTTAGAGAGTAGGATGTAGGAGTTAAGTGTAAGGAGTAGGATTAGGAGTAGGAGTTTAAGAGTGTAGGAGTTAGGATGTAGGAGTAGGTAGTTAGAGTAGGATGTAGGAGTTAGAGTGTAGGATGTAGGAGTTAGAGTTGTAGGTGTAGAGTTAGAGTGTAGGAGTTAAGGATGTAAGGGAGTAGGAGTAGAGTGTAGATGTAGAGTTTAGAGTGTAGGATGTAGGATTAAAAGTGTAGATGTAGGAGTTAGAGTGTAGGATGTAGGAGTTAGAGTGTAGGATGTAGAGTTTAGAGAGTAGGAATGTAGAGTTAGAGAGTAGGATGTAGGAGTTGAGAGTAGGATGTAGGAGTTAAGAGTAGGATGTAGAGTTAGAGTGTAGGATGTAGAGTTAGAAGTGTAGGATGTAGGAGTTAGAGAGTAGGAACTAGGAGTTAGAGAGTAGGATGTGAGTTAGAGTGTAAGGATGTAGGAGTTGAGAGTAGGATGTAGGAAAGTTAGAGAGTAGGATGTAGGAGTCGTAGAGTGTAGGATGTAGGGTAGGAGTATAGGATGTAGGAGTTAGAGAGTAGGAGATGTAGGAGTTAGAGTGTAGGATGTGGAGTTAGAGTGTAGGATGTAGGAGTTAGAGAGTAGGGGGGGGGAGATGTAGGAGTTAGAGAGTAGATGTAGGAGTTAGAAAGAGTAGGATGTTAGGAGTTA